>CM075190.1:30846917-30854417 GCA_037577475.1 Chaunax sp. Z400
ACTCGTGCAACAGGCTGCTTTGACCTCTGAAGGATCTCAGGAGCTGCACAGCTCAGTTGGAATACTGATGATTTGGCTCCATGGAGAGAAAAGGTTTCTAAAAGGTTTCTGAAGGTCTTTATGAGAGGATTCTATTGACTTAGTGTGCAAAAATCTCTGGTAGTATCTCAAAAATAATGACTCAGTGTTATCAAAATAATTACTCAGCATATTAGTGAGAAGATTTAAAATGGAGAGAAATGCACTGAAAAGTCCATCTTTGACAAAAATAAATCAGTATTTAACTCCATAAACCAAACATATATTCACCAGTGAGGAATCCATCTGACTGACAAACCCAAGCTAAGGAGACTCAGTGAGACAGCTGGCAGTGTTCACCCAGAAGCTGTTAAAGTCCCTGAACCCTCATAATGTCACAAAGCATGAAACAGTGAAATGAGTCAGTGTGAGTCACAGTTCAGTGGCTCCACAAAGACAGAAGGTACAACCATCAGAACGAGCCTGAACCCGTGTCTGAATGTGGCCACTGCAACAATTTTACATGTTAAAAATATAACATAAATAAAGATGTTTTTTTTGTTTTGTTTATTTGTTGTGTATGTTTGTCATTTCCATCTGTGAACCACTTTGTTATGATTAGTGCTGTCAATAAAGTTAAATAAATAAAAATAAGATAATAATAATAGCAATAGAAATTAGCTAAAATAAAGATGAAAATGAAATGCAGAATAATCATTATCAAGTATCATAATGATATAAACTATATTATTATTATTATTATCACTAATGAAAATAGTAATGATAATATTAAGAATAATAACAGTGAAATTATTACTAATATTATTGTAATGACATTATAATTAATGATATTTATTATTATTATTATTATCATTGATGAAAATAGTAATGATAATATTAAGAATAATAATAGGAATAATAAGAATAATAACACTGAAATTATCACTAATATTAATGTTGTATTGTAATGACATTATAATGAATTATATTTATTATTATTATTATTATTAGTCATGGTTGCAGTGGACGTAGTAATACTAGTATTATTCTTGTTTTCACCATTATGTATTGTTTTTAATATTTAAATCAATGCTATGAGCCTTAAATCTGGTGGTTTCTATGAATTGAAGCAGGTTGATACTCGGAGCAGAAGCTCTTCCTGCATCGTTTGCCTTAATGAAAAAGGCAGAGCCACAATAAAGTGAGAATAAAATAGAATTTGTTCAGTGGTCATTTGCCATTAAAAGGTGATGCTGACATGTTTGTGTGATTTGTCGTCCTTATTAACATTCATGTGATCGGCTGCTTTCGAGTTCCATATTTCACCTGCAGCTTCACTGATGACTCTCCAGATGGATGTTCATTTATATATTCAACCATAAAACATGAATTATCCATCAGTGCTTCCTTCTCTTATGGGCGACTGGCCTGAATTACACCATCTCTAATAAGTGAAGCAGACACATTGACACCCATGTTACCTTAGTGCTGATTGGTGGAGTTGCTGGTTCTGGACTCATAAAGTGATGGAAGAGGAGGAGGAAAATACTGGAATCAGAAGAGATGGAGATTTCTGACTCATGATGTCAGTAAATCTTTTTCTTCTGGATGGACCAGACATCGGCCAGCAGATGGTGATGAAACCTCCAACTGAGTGTCAACCAACCTCACCCTCTTCTCATAAAACAACTTTATTCCTTTAAGGAAGGAAAAGACTATTTAAAACCAGCTCAGTGAATATATAATATCACAAGTTACAATAATATTTTATAATATAATAATAATATATATTATATATAATATAATATATAATATAATATTCATTTTATTAAGAGATGTCAGAAACATCACACTCTTGATTTGACCCATGTCAAATATTCCCTTAAATCAATCATAGATTTCAAACATAATCCATATTTATCTGCATCATGTTTATGGAACAGGAAGTTCCTTCATTGATTCATTCATTTAGAAAATTTAACAATTTACACATTTTAACAGGTTCCTTTCCTTTTTATTATTCAGATTATTTTCAAATAGTCAACAAAATCATTCATTATCAATTTAAAGAGTCATTAAATTTGGGATTTGGGATTAAATCCAAAATATTTTCAAATACAAATTTAGTATGTAAGTAAATGGTTTACCCCACGTGTATAAATATGGACTGTAATGTTTTTTCAGAGCGGTTTCTACATGATTAGCTGTCATGGCTTTGCTGGGTGTAGGTCCCAGGTTGTCTTTGTCCTCATTCAGATTCCTCTGATGATCAGAATAAAATCTAAACTACTCCTTCCAAATCTGTTCTGTTTCTGGATCCTAAATCAGGGGTTCTAACAGGAACATCATCTAAAACTGAAGCCTGGTGTTGGTTGTTATTGGGTTAAAACAGCCTGTGTGAAAATACCTTAACCTACATCTCTTTATTTTATTAAAAGTGATGGGTAATTAATCATATTTCAGTCTCACACTGCTTTCAAATAAACACAAAAAATCCTTTATTCTTATATTTTATTAATTTTCACCACACATGTTCAGGGAAACACATGGATTTGTTACATGAATACCTGTTGCACTATAGATATCTGATTCTTTTTAAAAATACATGTTATGGGATGGCATTAGACTGGCAGGGCACCAATATAAATCTTTTTTTTTCTATTATTATGATAGTTTGTCATGTTACTTTTAAAATTAGATATATCAACACACATAATCGTGGGCACACATCATGTACAGTACTTGACACTCAAAACCCCAGAGCAGACAGACAGAGACCCGCTTCACTCGACATCCATTGGTTACCAGCAGGTAGCCTGATCCGGTACGACGGTTTCCTGAAGGCCGATCAAGAGATCAGCCTCCATCGGACAGGCTGGTGGTGACGGATGTGTCTGATAACTGAACTTTTATAAAGCAGAGGATGGATCTGCTTTTAAAATGAAAAGTAAGGATAAATGTTATTTCCAAGCATCAGCTGGAAAAGTGTGAATATTAAATAAAGCGTTGAGTTGAGGATGAAGAAGGATGAAGGCCTGATTCAACCTGTCTGAACCAGAACGCCTCCTCATGATGGAGGACATCCCAGCAGATCTGCACAGCAACACTGTTTGATAACCTGTGACTCAGGATCATCTCCTCTTTGTCCCAAACCCACAGCATGACTCAGCAGAAATAACTGGGTTCATGAGTGTAGTCTGATGGAGATATTTAAAAATGTTTCTCTGATGAAGACGTTCAGGATAATAAATGGTTGTGGATGATGTGAGATTTAATGTCACATTGTACTAAAGCCTCTTCATATGAAAACGTTTAAATTTGACATGAGCAGCAGTTTCTTTAACTTTCTAACCTCTTAAAGGTGAAGTCCTGAGACACATCTAATGACATCATACAGACTTTTTCTTCCCACTAAATTTCTGATAAATATAATTTTCACTCCTCCTGTATTTGATGGCATTATTATGATTTTATTTTTGGTTTGCAGCCGTCTTCACTGTGTTGCTCCATCCTTTACGTTTTTCAGTAGAAGTCATCACATAACAATGGAGCCATGTTTGTTGTTTGGACATTTGTTTACACAACAACAGTATTTTGGGGGGCCTGGAAACAGTTACGACACAATCCTGCTTCACGCATGTCGGACTGTCTGTAGATTCTGAGTTTATTTCCTCTGGTGTAGATTTGCTGAACCACCACTGTGATCGTATTGTGTGGTGATTGTGTGGTGATTGTGTGGTGATTGTGTGGTGATTGTGTGGTGATTGTGTGGTGATTGTGTGGTGATTGTGTGGTTGGGGATCATTTAGACAACCTTGCCGTTGTCGTGTAAACGGGGCCTGTGTGTTTGTAGATTTGTCGCTTGCTTTGTGTTTGGATCTTTTGTCTGATCATTAATGTGTACGCTGGACTGCTTTCTTGAGTGTAATAAAATCAAAACTACAAACTTCACTTTCTCATGTTCTTGATCAGACAGGATGAAGAGACGGGACGTCTGTCATCTGTTCCTCATCCACTGCAGCCTGTTTCTTATAGATCTGATAGATTCTCCCTCCTCCTTTAATACTTAGAGGATTACTGATGAGTCTAGGAGTGGAGCAGGTTTAAGCTGAGTTGATGAGTGATGTTCTCATAGTGTGGATTTGGGACACTTCTGATGATGACAGACACACAGCAGCTATGGCTACAATATAAATGAGGTTATGCATGAAAATGTGTGTGAAAAAAAAAGAAAAGAAGTGCGACCTGCAGCAGGTTGTGAGGTTAGTTGTGGTGAAGCTCCATGTTGTCAGTGACTGTCTGGGACAACATCACATTCCAGGTAAGGAGGGAATTTTTGTTTTGTGTTGTTTTTGTTCTCTTCTGGCACAGTGAGTCCCTCAGAGCAGCAACGCACAACGACACTAAACTCCACAGCTGAGACCTGCTGCTCATATCCCTGATGGTGTGAATTAAAATCTTTAATATGGTGCATGACTAACCGGCTCCGGCATCTAATTAGCTATTAATGACATCGCTGCCACAGTGAAAGGCCAGATTTTTGTAACATTACTGGATGATAATTCACAAAGCTCTGGAGAAAAGTCGTCAGTCAGCTGATCAGTATTCATGAGGTTTGGCTTTAGTTTTGGTTTCTCAGTGTAGAACTGCAGCTACGCTTTATATTTCATTTTACATTCAGATTTAATTAGTTTGTGTTATTAGATGAGGTTACAGGATGACACTGCAGACGAAGCGTGATGTTAAATCTCTGCTTCGCTGCTGGTTGTGTTTGCTGCTGTACATCAGAGATGGAATCTGTCAAGTCTTTTGTTTCACAGCATAGAGATCCAAGTAAAAATAACCTTTTTATTTGTGTGTTTTTGCTCAGATGTCCCTGGAAAGAGGCAAAGCAGTCATGGTTCAATATCACAGCAAAAAAAACAACCCTGAACAATCAGGACAAAGCTTCACACACAGAGGCAGCAATGGTAGAAATCAGCATCTGAGCAGCAACAAAATCAAGACGATACTTCAGCTACTTAAGAACAAGACTTTTTTTTTCTCCTAGCAAACTATAAAATGCCTAATATGCACTTCCATTTAGCCTCATCTGCCCTTTAGATAATGTTAATTGAAATTGCTAAAGCGCAACACCTTGTTCACATCTTCACGCATTGTTGGCTTGAAATTAGGTCATTTGCAGCTCTTCCTTCTGCTGTCGGCTGTTTTCTGAAAAATCATTTATGATTTTACATCAAGGCCAACATATTAAAATGAACAGAAAGGTCACTGCTGTTTAACATGGCCTGCAAACACCGTCTCTCCACACCTAATGGAAAATATCCCTTAATTAAGCCTCCATGATTGATAGAGATGAATTATTCAATGCTTTTATAATTAGTACTTCCCCTTTTTCTCCTTACTGCTAACATTAAGTAACTTTTTCCAAAAGAGCTGGAGGCGATGTTGTGTTTCTCATTCTTGAAGAGCGAGTGATTTGTTTCTGACGCTCTGGGAAGGAGGAAGAACGACAAGAAGAAAAAGAAAACAACGGACGAAGCTGTGAACAAGGCGTAATCACGACGTCTGATAACCATCTGATTAAAAAGATGCAGGAAACCTGCCTTGTCTGAGGAGGAGGTGCTGAGACACAGTGATGTTCGAGAATGAGCTCTTGCCCATCCGCCTACTTCCTGTCAAAAAAGCTGACACTTCCTCCCAGCGATGCTGTTAGACTCAGCTGCAGTAATTATAGCACCAAGTCCAACCAAGTCTGCAGTTGTTCTGCCTCGGCTGCAAAATTGTGCTTAGGAGTTTATGTCCCAGAAGTGTTAAGGCTTTTTAAATCTCAATACCAGACATTTTTCTAAGTACTAATGAGCTATACTGATGTAACAAGATGAATGATTGGATGTCAGAGCGATATTAAAGGTTTATATATCCACCAATAAGCACAATCAAGTCAACCTCAAAATAAGTAGAGAAATGGTGAAAAGAATCGGCCTGGTATTGGTGTGTTTTTGCCCCACTCATAAGATATGTTATGTGTCAGAGAGGAAAGGTTCACGAAGCGCCTCCGCCCTACAAAGGCAAAATGCAGTATCTGCAATTTTTTGTGAAATTCTCTTTTTAGCCCAAATGGAAAGTGTCGTATCTTTTCTTCAATCTGTTAAGAGTCTGGAGATATATATTTTTATATTTTTAGTTTTATTTTGATGCTTACAAGGTGATAGAAAAACATCAGCTTTTCTTCCATCCATCCATCCGTTTTCCTCTGCTTGGGTCGCGGTGGCAACAGATGAGGAAGGGTATATTCCAAACGTCCCTCTTGCCATCAACATTTTCCAGCTCCTCCTGGGGGATCCTGAGGCGTTCCCAGGCCAGCTGAGATATGTTATCCCTCCAGCGGGTTCTGGGTCTGCCCCGGGGTCTCCTCCCAGTTGGACCTGCCTGGAAAACCTCCAAAGGGAGGTTTCCTGGAGGCATCCTCATCAGATGCCTGAACCGCTTCTACTAACTACTTTCGACACGAAGGAGCTCTACTCCGAGCTCCCTCTGATTCTTGGGGTCTTGTTCACCAGTGACGGGTCAGGTGATTCGGTGTGGTGTCGGCAGTCTTGCGAGCGCAGTATCGTACCGTCGAGGTGAAGAGAGAGTTGAGCTGGAAGGCAAAGCTCTGGATTTACCAGTCGAGCTACGGTCCAACCCTCGCCTCCAGTCATGAGCTTTTGGTAGTGACCAAGAATAAGGTCGCGGATACAAGCGGCTGCTTTTCTTAGTTTGGCATCATTGCAGATACTGCACTTTGGCTTTGCAGGGCAGACCTAATGATGGTTGAATCTAGATCAAACTTGCAAGACATAAATTCAAGGACAATAACAATCAATCCATGGTGTGTTCACTTTAGTCTGTTCATGAATGTATTCTCCAGTTCTGATCTTACTAAGACTCTGCAGCTGCAGATATGGTTCAAGAAATTCAGAATTTACTCCCTCATTCAACTTTTTGGTTCTTTCTCTACAAAATAAATATGCAGAAATTAAATTTTCATCATTCAACTCAACCATGTAGTTCAGTGCTTTGTGAACCAAACCTCCTAACAGTGGCTCCTTGATTTTCCCGTCATTGGGAGCCAGTAAGGATGAGGGTTTAGCATTAGTGTTAGCTGCAGTTAATGGAGCCACAGGGTGGCCACGGCCAGCAGGAGCGACAGCCCCAAGGTGGAGGCCAGGGAGGCAGCCAGGAGCCTGCCGTTGTTCACCAGCCTGAAGGATATTACCTCCACCTTGAATCCGTCTTCAGTGGCCATGCAGCGGAAGACGCCCTCCTTCAGGTCAACAGCCGGCCCCAGGATGCAAAAGTCCCCAGAGAAGAGGCAGGGGTAGTTCCTGATGCAGTTGTCCTTCTCCCAGCGGTAGGTGGCGTGGAAGGAGCGCACAGGGCAAGGGAGAAAGATGGAGGTGTTGGACGGCACCATGACTTCTCTGGGGGAAGTTCGAC
>CM075190.1:30856917-30976917 GCA_037577475.1 Chaunax sp. Z400
TGCAGATCAGTTTGCTGCTGCTGTCAGACTGCAGGAATAAACTGAAGCATTGATAATCAAACACAGGGGAGAAAAATAACAACGGCTTTCATTATTTATCTGTCAGGACTTCACATCCGAACAGATGTTATTTTAAGAATCCTCACATTCTACAATCATCTGAACCAATCAGCTGTTTGCTCAGGCCACGGCGGGGCGTGTCCGCTCATGGCTCTAAAAACTGCAGCCGCCTTGATCCCATTAGATTATTGTTTCCTACATGATGTCAGAGAAAATCTGGATCAAGTCAGACAAACCTGAGCAGCACAGCGTGGTGATGTCTGGGGATCAATTCTGCACAGGCCAGGTTCGTCTCGAACAAGCCTATTATTGTAGATCCAAGACTAAACTGACGGGGGGGCGGGACCGAGAGTAAAAGGCGACATAACAAATGTGTCTGGTACGTCAGCGCCGAGGATTTATGAAACCACCGCAGTTAATCTATGGAGATTCTAATGGAAACAAATCTCAGGATCAATAAGTCAGACAGACTGAATGAGTCGAGGGGATGGATGGGGGACGGCAGGTTAATAAGGGGGATGCATTTTGGAGGAGGCTATCCCCCCCTCAAAGGGCCTCCTGGTTATGAACAAGTTTAACCACCTCAGGACTGACAGAAGTCAGACTATTATCTAACTACAGATCATTGCTTTCGATCCGGCAGGACTGATATGACATGTTGTCTCATGTAAAACTCTGCAGCGCTGCGGTCACGTCTCATCATACCCGGTTGTCACGTTGTATCCAGGAGGGATGGGGATGCACTTCCTCCTGGCTCTGTCCCAGCCGCAGTACGGGTCCCGCGACAGGATGCACTCCCTGCAAGTGTCGCCATAGCGACCGCAGTCAGCCAGCAGCAGTCGCTGGACCTCCATCGTTGTGCCGACATACAGGTGTCCCTAAGGAAGAAGAGATGCAGCAGATATGTGTTTTATGATTTCATAACAGCAGCCAGTGTTGTGTCATTAATCACAACAGCACGTTTGATCAGATTTATAATATAATATATAAAAATGTTCTTTGTGGGTCTGAAACAGCTTTTAAACCAGCCTTAAAACCAACAACTGAAACTCAAACTGCAGAATTTGTGCACAGATGGAAGCTTTTTCATATTTTACAAAGGTTTACAAAGATTAGACGGCCTGGTGCATGTCAGCATTTATGTGTTCAGATGTTGTAAAAAAATGAGGAGATGATAAAAAATGAGCAGACTTTTATGATGAGAAACTTTATCTGTGTTTCTTTGGAGAAATAAATGAGCTGAAGGGAAAATGGACCCATCTGAACCCCTTCATTTTAAATCTAACACTGGATTCTGAAGAACTACAAACATGTATTTCCTTTGTCTCTGACTGCTTTCCTCATGTCTCCAATGTGCAGCTACAGCATGATAATGTTCCTCCATGTCTGATGTATTAATGTCATGTATTAATTATAGTGACGGCAGCTGAAACCAGTCTGGACCGTTATTCCTCGTACCTTCTGGGAATCGATGGCCATGTTTACGACGGGGCCCTCGTTGTGAAACAAAGAGTAATGAGATATGATGAAGACCCCCTCGCTGGTGTGAAGGACTTTGAGAACTTTGCCTTGTTCTGTGGAAACAAAGAAGAAGAAGACTTTGTAAATGGAGTGGATGGTTGAACTGCAGGTCTGCAGGCGCACACAGACACACACAGACACGCACACAGACACACACACAGACACGCACACAGACACACACACAGACACACACAGACACGCACACAGACACACACACAGACACGCACACAGACACACACACAGACACACACACAGAAACACACACAGACACACACACAGACACACACACAGACACACACACAGACACACACACAGACACACACAGACACACACACAGACACACACACAGACACACACACAGACACACACAGACACACACACAGACACACACACAGACACACACAGACACACACACAGACACAGACGCACATAGACACACACACAGACACACACACAGACACACACACAGACACACACACAGACACACACAGACACAGACACACACGCAGACGCACATAGACACACACACAGACACACACGCAGACACACACGCAGACACACACGCAGACGCACACAGACGCACACAGACGCACACAGACACAGACGGACACACACACACACACAGAGACGCACACAGACACACACAGACACACACAGACGGACACACACACACACACAGACACAGACACACACACACACACAGACACACACAGACACACACAGACACAGACGGACACACACACACACACAGAGACACACACAGACACACACAGACACACACAGAGACACACACAGACACAGACACACACACACACACACACACAGACACACACACAGACACACACACACACAGACACACACAGACACACACACAGACACAGACACACACACACACACACACACACACACACAGACACACACAGACACAGACACAGACACACACACACACACACACACAGACACACACAGACACACACACACACACAGACACACACACACACACACAGACACACACAGACACACACACAGACACAGACACACACACACACACACACACAGACACACACAGACACACACAGACACAGACGGACACACACACACACAGAGACACACACAGACACACACAGACACACACAGAGACACACACAGACACACACAGACGCACACAGACACACACAGACACACACAGACGGACACACACACACACACAGAGACACACACAGACGCACACAGACACACACAGACACAGACGGACACACACAAACACACAGAGACACACACAGACACAGACGGACACACACACACAAACACACAGAGACACACACAGACACAGACGGACACACACACACACACGCACACAGACACGCACACAGAGACGCACACAGACACACACAGACGCACACAGATGCACACAGACACACACACAGACACACACAGACGCACACAGATGCACACAGACACACACACAGACACACACAGACGCACACAGACACACACAGACGCACACAGACGCACACAGACACACACAGACACACACACAGACACACACAGACACACAGAGACACACACAGACGCACACACACACAGACACACACAGACACACACAGACACACACAGACGCACACACACACAGACACACACAGACACACACAGACGCACACAGACGCACACACACACAGACGCACACAGACGCACACAGACACACACAGACACAGACACACACACAGACACACACACACACACAGACGCACACAGACAGACGCACACAGACAGACGCACACAGACAGACGCACACAGACAGACGCACACACACAGACGCACACAGACAGACGCACACAGACAGACGCACACAGACAGACGCACACACACAGACGCACACAGACAGACGCACACAGACAGACGCACACACACAGACGCACACACACAGACGCACACAGACAGACGCACACAGACAGACGCACACAGACAGACACACACAGACAGACATCCTCCTGTCAAATCTTTAAATTTGTGCATCCTGTTTTGTCTTTTTGCCTGAGATGCAGCCATTGCTCTGTTGTCAGACCTGTTTTCCAGATACATGTTTTCCAGATACATGTTTTCCAGATACATGGATTTGACTTGAACAGCTGAGGGAGGCTGGAGAGCCGAGGCAAAAAGGCAAAAAAACCTGAGGCCATGTAATGTTCCAGCACAGAAACGCTGCACAAGCCCTGAACCAGAGATGCTTAATGAGGAAGTCTGACCACTTTCTAAATAATGTTAAAAAAACTCCCACGCCTGAAAAAACGTTAAATATCGCTAGGAAATCGTGACATGCAGTGTAAGAAAGGAGGAAACGATGGTTTAACTGGTTTTACTGGTGTTTCTGTGTGAGAGGAGGCAGCCTGGTGAAACATCTGATGAAATATGATATATAATAATAAAATGTGATTTATTTTTAGTCAGTGCTGCCTAATTTTACTGGTCAGTTTCTTATTGCTGGACCTTTTCTGATGCTGATGTTGGAGATTTTTCTATCATCTATTTTACCTGCCTGACTGTGAAAATGTGACTGCAGTGAAACCTTTTTTATCTCCCGTCTTCATTTCCTGACTGTTTCTCCATTCTTGCTGTCGGTTAGATTTTTTTTGTCCTGAAACTGTCTTTTCACTTTTTCATACACTTCAAACCTTCTTTTGTTTTTCATTCAGTCAAAGATACGTTTATTGTCTTTTATCTTGTCTATTTTCAGCTCTTTAATCAAAACAGTGTATTGGAACAAAAATAGCAGCGAGACAATCTGAGGGGAGGAAAGGGTGACGATGCTGAACTAAAGCAGCATCAGCTGACTTCTTCTTTTGCTGAGCAGACATTCTCTCACAGACATTCTCTCACAGTCACTATTCCCTCTATACACACAGTATATAGGCCAACAGCCAAGACACACTTTCAGCTGTGCTTAAGATTCCTGCTTCGCTAACAAGATGTTTCCTTTCTGTCTGAGGTGAAATACTGAGTTAAAGTCTTTCACCTCCTCAATCTGCCTCTCAAACCTTGAAGCTACGATGACCTCGGTGTCACATTGCGTGAAAAGAAAAGCAGCTTCTGAGAATAAGTGAGAGGCTCTGACATTTCCTCCCTCCCTCCCTCCCTCCCTCCCTCCCTGAGGGGAGCTTTCTGCTGTATCGCCTCCATGACTGGAACTTCAGCTTCACCTCCTCTGGTTGTCAATCTGTCACTGAGTTACTGGAGGAAAAGAAATCTTTCAGTCCTTCTTTTGCTCCATAGCCTCAGAGACTAACTTTTCCTCTGGCTCGTAAAGGTCTACGACTTTTCACCCCCCCTTTGTTTCCTAAGTGGTTCTTCGGGGCCTCGACACAACACACACAGACGTCTGCGGGTTGTTGGTTCAGCTTTGTGAACCATCATCTCTCCTCAGTCGTCTCCTCCGACTTTTCTTCTTTGACGAGCAAAGAAAAGACAAACGTTTCCACGGATCAGTGATGGAAGCTGCCGTCGTTTGTTCTGATGGGTCGGTTCTTTTACTCACAGGTTCTCCTGGTTCTACAGGGTTCATTAACCCAATGATGGTAAATATCTGCTGCACATGTTAGCGTGTCCTCAATAAGAGGAATGTGAGGGAGACGACTTTTAATGATGACTGAACATCGACCAGATCCCAGTTTAGCTTCTTTAACTGCATCGTGATCCGTCTCTGAACCACAACCAGGAAATGAAAATGTGTCTGTCTGTCTGTCTGTCTGTCTGTCTGTCTAATTCTGTCTGTCTATCTGTCTGTCTGTCTAATTCTGTCTGTCTGTCTGTCTGTCTGTCTTTTTACGGAGCATAACTAAAAAGCTGCTCAGTATATTTTAATCAAACTTCCTCCCACTTAGGAGATGCCTTTCGATATATCTCGAGAGTTTTTAATTTTTTACTTATTTCCAAATTGGTAAGAACAGATGAATGCAAAAAGTATTCATATGATATTTGCTCTCCTTGTTGCCGTGTAGTTTTACTGATGACTCTTGTTATTTTATTCATCCTAAAAAAGAAGTAATTTTCTAAATAACATTGCATTGATTATTAGTATTGACTTTAAAAAGGGTATTTGTGACTGAAAGGACTGCACAGCAGACATTGAACCTGTTACAGCAGGAAACACACAGGTTGCCCTGACGACAGTGACGTCTGCTCACATTAAGGGTTCGTCACTCTTTTACTTTGGTTCTTTTGATCCGGACCGAAGCAGAAAAATGTTTTTAGTTTTCTGGTTGTGGCCTTATTTTGTGACAAACAGCAGAACCTCCTACTGGAATGAAACAATCATCTGGAATCATCTGAGTTTCCTGCTCTGACAGGTCAAAATGACAGGGCTACAGGTCTACAGGTCTAATGGTCTACAGGTCTAAAGGTCAAAATGACAGGGCTACAGGTCAAAATGACAGGGCTACAGGTCTACAGGTCTACAGGTCTAAAGGTCTAAAGGTCAAATGACAGGGCTACAGGTCTACAGGTCTAAAGGTCTACAGGTCTACAGGTCTAAAGGTCTACAGGTCTAAAGGTCAAAATGACAGGTCTACAGGTCTAAAGGTCAAATGAAAGGGCTACAGGGCTACAGGTCTACAGGTCTAAGGTCTACAGGGCTACAGGTCTAAGGTCTAAGGTCTACAGGTCTACAGAGGCTCTGCCTGTTGAAAGGTTGACGCCCCTCCCTGTGATTGGTTTGCCAGACTCAGCAGCTGTGTGACATTAAGGGAGTCATCAGCTGATTAATCTCATGTTCATTCTGCTCTCATCCACTCATCATTTCTTCTGCTCCTCAGCAAACACTCATGTTCTTTATGCTGATTTAAACGCTGGATTTTTCAGCTTTTGTTGACCTTAGTTTTTTTTTTTTTTTTAATGCTCTTGTTTTGAGTAAATCTCCCTTCTTGTCACATTTTCTGACCCAGTTTGTGTCACAGAATTAAACTGGATCTCTTCCTGTAACCAAAAGCTCAGCAGCAGTTTGCCTTAGACTATAGTCTAAATGTGTTTGTACCAGGTTATACTTGAGTTTTAATACAGTTCTGTCTCTCTGTGGAATCTGAGGGACTTGAGTCACTTCTGACCAAAAGGGACTGACGTTGGATCTGGGCCTGAGAGGACCCACATGAAAAGACTTAAAATACCAACCATGAACTGGGGCATCAAACCCCAGCAATGATCCTCTGGAGTGTCGTCCATAGAAATCAGGTCACAATCAGAATTACAGAATTTATTTTAGTTTGATTTAAAATGAACTAAATGTATTCTCCTCTGAGCTACATGAGTTTGTGTTGTTGTGTTTGGCAGCCGTCTGCAGTCATTCTGCTTGTTTTCCATACGTATAAATGACAGACATTGAAGTAGCTGTTATTATATGCATAAATACGTCTGAGTTATTTGTTGGTTGATCAAAAGAAAGAGAAATGAACGCTGTCAGATCCTGCAGCGTTCTGTCAGGAGAAATCCCACCGGGATCGTTAGACACCTTTAAAACAGCTGATGGTCAGCTGTTTCATTCATTCAGGCTCAGGTAAACTGTGTGGCACCGTCCTGTCAGGTTCATCCAGGTCGACACTATGAAGTGAAATCTCCACAAACAGAATAAACAGAATAAAGTCGTGAGCCTCTGCCTCTGTCTGTGGGGACATTAAGGGAGGAAATTGGATGAGTAATGATCTCAGTTTCCATAACGGCCACCATCAAGGTGCCCTCCTTCATGCCCTCCTTCATGCCCTCCTTCATGCCCTCCTTCATGGCACAGTGAAGTCACTCCACCGGAGTGTCGAGTGGTAAAAGAGTCGTTAGTGCGATCAGCTGTGACATAAAGAAAACACACACTCATAAATAACCTGTAGAGATACAAGAGAGGTCAAAAACCTTTAATTATGAAGGGCTTTTAAATGGGACCTTTTGGTATTTCAGTTAATTTACAAATGGAGCCAAGAAGTTAGAAAATTCTTCTTGTCATAGGTTTAATTTTAAAAGCATTGTTCTCAAGCATTCTGAGCACCGCTGATAATTATTTCAATTTAAGGTGGAATTAATGCCCAATATGAAGCTTTATTGTTTAATGTGTGTTTGTCCAAACTCATACGACACGTTTAGTGCAGAGATACACAAAGATTCTGACCTAACTGTAAATAAAGGACGTCTTCATTCCATCTCATATTTAGGACTAATAATGGTTTAGCTGAAACGCAGCCAGCAAAGACTCCCTGCCATCCACAGTCGAACCCCAGCTATATACCGCAGGGTTACGGAACCCATCCTCCTGGACTGCACCACCTGTTATTTCTCCATGCTTCACCCTCACCAATAGAAACAAGCTCCTGAAAATCACCAACATATCATCCAAAATAATTGGTAACCCCAGTCCCAACCTGCCAGCTCTTATTGACGCTGCCACCACCCACAAAGCAGTCAGCATAGGACACGCCCCCTGCCCCCCCCCTCAACCCATACTTATTCCTGCTTCCCTCTGGCCGTCCATACAGACAGCCAACCTGGACCTGCTGCAATGAACTGTTGTGTCTAATGTCTGATTGTTGTACTTCATGTGTTCCTCTAACCAGAGGACAATAAAGAATCTGAATTACACGACTCGTTTGAAATGTTTTAGTGCCTCACCATGAAAAGACAGTGATGTGGCCATAAGTATTCCCACCTGTCCATCATCATGTTTTATCAGGTGCATATCTGGTAAACTATAAATACTAACTTCACCAAACTTAACATATATATTAACGATAAATGTGCACCTTTTGTATTTTATTTTTTGTTGTTTCCATGGAAACATGTTGTTTTCGGTGAGTCTGAGGGGTGTTAAATTCTTGTTTTATCAACCTTTACACAAACAGTTATGCCTTTTTAATATGAATATTTTTCTACAGGGAGAGATGATTTATCTCATTTATCTCATTTATCTGACACCATGTCCTCTAGTTCACAGAAGGAATGGAGGACATGTCATGTACTGATGGATCGCTTGTTTTTGACCTGTCTTCTTCAGGTGATTCTTGTTTCATGTCGTTTACCACAGGAGTTTTAGATGTGCAGGAAATGACAAAGTCAGACATCAATGATTCTCTAAGAAAGAGGCATCATGAGCTGCAGCAGGTCACATGACCTGCCTTTAAAGGCTGCGGTCGCCTTTTTAAAACTAACACATTCCTGAGGGCTACAGTTTGTCCATGTAAAAACAATACAACATTAAATATAGTCAAAACTTTAATGTTTGCACCTTATTTAATCCGTGAGCTTGAAATGCTCAGACGTCACCACAGATGTCAGAGACCAGGCTGGGCTGAACAACCACATCAACTGCTCCTTAAAAGTTGGGTTCCAGACTTTTCTCATCAAACTAAATGACCCGGACCAAAGAGAAAAAAGCACCTGACTTCCTTTAAAGAGCACTAAACAGATCAGCTGTGACTTCAGGCAGTAAATAGTCTTCAGCTTCCTTTAAAGACATTTAGTGTTGAACCCTCAGTGATATTTGATTTGATCTTCAGGCTAATATCAGTCATCGATGGTTTGTGTCTCTGGGTTCGTCTTCGTGAAGAAGGCTAATGTCCCACGGCTACCCAGAATGCATCTGCTTCGATATTTGGCTGCCGCTGGTCCAGAGCTCGGCTCAGACTCGCCACCTTGACTCTCCTGATTGGTTTAAACTGCTATAATGCATCTTATCAATCAGGAGGAGCTGTCTGCCTCACTTCTTATGGATTGGATGATTTCCAGAAGAGAACCTCTCTTCAGTATGTGTAGAGATACGTGAGCATGTTGGAGATTAATTATGCAGATTGATGAATTTGCTGTGAATATTTATTGCTGCTGCTGCTGTAAAGTTAAGGTGATACATTATTGAACGGGTGTAAAAGGAGCAGAGCCAATCAGCAGCCGGTCCTTTCACTTGTTGTCTGTTGTTGAAAATAACTAAATAAAAAGCGTTTAGTGAGGAACATGAGGTTCTCAGTAGAACCCGTTCCTCTGGTCGCCGATACCAGAGCAGCTCAGACTGTTTGTAGGCCACATTAAGGACCTGTGGCTGCAGTTCATAAAGTCTTTTAAGGCTGACATGTTTTCTCTGTTCTATTATTAGCATCAGTCCAGAAATGATGAAAGATGAACGACGGCTCCTCATCCGCTGCAGGAGCATGAAAACCCTGCTGCGTTGGATATGATGACAGTCTCTCATCTTTCGGTGAACTAAGACATTCAAACACACACATGACATGACGCGTATGACTTCTGATGGTTGCCATAGTGATCTCCCAGAGGCACAAGGCAATTTTTGGAAGAGCTGCTCAAAGCAACAGCCGCACTCCGGCATCGCTGCGTTGATCCAATAGAAAGAGTCATGTGAGGAATCAGGAATCATCAGACGAGATTTTCTACACCATAGATTTTCACATTATGTCACTTTCCCACACTTTCCTCTGTTTTACCTCTGAATTAGGCATTAAAGCTTATCTTTCGGCAGTAATAGCATTTTTTAACATTCATGAAATGTCTGATGTATTTTTAGCTTTTATTCTCCTCGTTCTCTGAGTAGAACATTTATGTTGTGATTTATAAAGACGTCCTTACTTCTCACTCTTACTGCCAGAATAACCAACAAACAGAAACAAAGCAGGTGCAAAATCATATATTTGAATATATAATATGGCCATTAAACCTTTGGATTTTATAACATTTAAGTCGTTGAGATGTGACCAAAAAGTCCACTGGAGTAAAACTGAGACCATGAGCCTGGTGGTAAAGATAATGTTGTCCTTTAAAATAACATCAATCCTGTTGATTATTTACAGCTGCTCCCAATCACTCTCTGATCACTGATCTCAGACCTTCCAACCCTGAAAGAATTTACTCTCCTGGCTTCTTCCTCATGACGTCATCACATTCCAGGATTTTTCCAATGTTAGTTTTTGTGCTTTGGGGTATTTTCTATCCTCCCTGCCTGGACTTTGCTTTGTTTTCACTGATCACCTGTCTAATGATGCTTTGGACGTTGCTTTAGAACTTTACCCTGTCCTGTGTCTGCAGCGACATCAACAATGAATGAAATGACTGTGTTGTAAAAGAGGTTGTCATCGGGACAATTATCACAGTTTCTCTGCAGAGCTTTTTTAGCTTCTTGAGCTCAGAGGTTTGTCTTTACAGCAGATTTAATGTCCGGTTCACTCGCATGTCTCTCATTAACCCCGTTAAGCTGCAGCAGAGGCAGCTGAACAAGAAGAAATCAAGGGTAATCTATCTGTTTCTGTGCAGCAGCTAAATAAAGATCAGCCTCTTCAGATCCTGCACAACATGATACACACTTTCAAAAACATAAATACAAATGTAGGATTTCTTTATATCATGATTCATTGATTATCACCATTTTTTTCTGGCTCATCAAACTTTGTGGAAATCCATCCAGACATTTTGGTGCAATTCTCTTAACTAACAAACAAACAAAAGTAACCAACAGACACGACTGAAAACATAACCTCCATGTTGGAGTTAATGATGAATTCAGGTGGCCCCTCCCACAATAATGACATCATTAAAGCACCATATGGATCGATAGCTTTCATCCAGTGTCACTGTGGTGAGATCAATAAATGAACCGATCGATAAATTAATCGATAAATTACCTGTTCCCAGGTACAGGACGCTGTAGTGCTCATCGTTGACCGCCAGGACGATGTCCGCCACGGTGTGTGTGATTTGGTCGTCAGTGGGCAGGTCGAGCGGAGCCACGCCCACAGGCTGGATCACGTCTTCAATCTCTGGGTGGTATCTGATCACGCCGAGGTTCTTGATGTCGTTATGACCTCCTACTGTGGAGTTTTTGCGGACACACTGAGGAGAAGTGATGTCATCGATTCAGACTCAGCTTGACTAAAAGCTAAAAATGGCTTCTCTTTTATGAAAAATAGCACCGATCATGTCACCACTGAAGTAAAGCATGAGTCAGCCAGCTGCACATTTCTCTGGGTGCTGCTTGTCATGATTGGTGTTAGAGAAAAAAAAGAAAAGCCGTGTTGTTTTTCTTACCATCCCAGGTCGACTGCCGATGAATGGACTGCTGTAGCCCTTCAGTTTGGATGTGGAGAAAGCCTGGTCAATATCTTCGATGGAGTAAGCACAGATAACTGTTTTGCCCCTGAACAAAGGCAGAGGGAGGAGTCATTACTGAAGTAGAACTCCTCAGCCAATCCACGGCCCTGAAATACTAAATATCTATAATCATTGGTTTCTTCCCTTCTTACAGTTGGATACGTCTAACATTTGGAATCAGTCGAAGAGGATTTTCTCTGTAGCTCCAAACAACCTGCCTGGTAAAGAGCGGATGCTGACTGAACTTGTGTATTTTACATGTGCAGGAACAGGAAATAATCATTGTGGATCTGCAAAGGATTCCAGTTTAAATGACGACGTCTTCTGTCAGACAGAATCTAGTAGAATCTTCTATCTAATGCCCACATTCCTTGTTGCAGAGAAAGGCTTTCATTATGATGCTGTGGGAAAGTCTCTGTGATCAGTTTATTTCTAACTGAGCTCGTTTTATTATCTGTCCATGCTTATTGTGTTACTCATGCAGCATATAAGTGCATAACTATAACTTCACTGTTAGATGTAAAGTATGTGTTTTACTTTCTATTGTTACCCTCATTTTGATTGGTGTGTGTGTGTGATGGTGTGTGTGTGTGATGGTGTGTTGATGGTGTGTGTGTGTGATGGTGTGTTGATGGTGTGTGTGATGGTGTGTGTGTGTGATGGTGTGTTGATGGTGTGTGTGATGGTGTGTGTGTGTGATGGTGTGTTGATGGTGTGTGTGATGGTGTGTGTGATGGTGTGTGTGATGGTGTGTGATGGTGTGTGATGGTGTGTGATGGTGTGTTGATGGTGTGTGATGGTGTGTGATGGTGTGTGTTGATGGTGTGTTGATGGTGTGTTGATGGTGTGTGATGGTGTGTTGATGGTGTGTTGATGGTGTGTGATGGTGTGTTGATGGTGTGTTGATGGTGTGTTGATGGTGTGTTGATGGTGTGTTGATGGTGTGTGATGGTGTGTGTTGATGGTGTGTGTTGATGGTGTGTTGATGGTGTGTGATGGTGTGTGATGGTGTGTTGATGGTGTGTTGATGGTGTGTTGATGGTGTGTGATGGTGTGTGATGGTGTGTGATGGTGTGTTGATGGTGTGTGATGGTGTGTGATGGTGTGTTGATGGTGTGTGATGGTGTGTGTTGATGGTGTGTTGATGGTGTGTGTTGATGGTGTGTTGATGGTGTGTGATGGTGTGTGTTGATGGTGTGTGATGGTGTGTGTTGATGGTGTGTGATGGTGTGTTGATGGTGTGTGTTGATGGTGTGTGATGGTGTGTGATGGTGTGTGTTGATGGTGTGTTGATGGTGTGTTGATGGTGTGTGTTGATGGTGTGTTGATGGTGTGTGATGGTGTGTTGATGGTGTGTTGATGGTGTGTGTGATGGTGTGTGTGATGGTGTGTTGATGGTGTGTTGATGGTGTGTGATGGTGTGTTGATGGTGTGTTGATGGTGTGTTGATGGTGTGTGATGGTGTGTTGATGGTGTGTGATGGTGTGTTGATGGTGTGTGATGGTGTGTTGATGGTGTGTTGATGGTGTGTTGATGGTGTGTGTTGATGGTGTGTTGATGGTGTGTGATGGTGTGTTGATGGTGTGTTGATGGTGTGTGTGATGGTGTGTGTGATGGTGTGTTGATGGTGTGTTGATGGTGTGTGATGGTGTGTTGATGGTGTGTTGATGGTGTGTTGATGGTGTGTGATGGTGTGTTGATGGTGTGTGATGGTGTGTTGATGGTGTGTGTTGTCTGTGGGTGGATGTGTGTCAGTTACTCTGTTGTCTTTTTACTGTTGTTTTATTTATTGTGTTGTCAGTTTGTCTCGTTTTGAGTGAATCTGACAACAGATTTTCTGAAGATGAGTTAATATTAAGTCTTTTACTGTCAGTCAGTGTTGAACCTGGATTATATTATATCCTGTACAGCCTTAGGAATTTACTATTTAAATAACATAAAAAGTTAGTTTTTTGTGTCAAAGGTGTGTGTTGATTGTATGGGGTGTTACTGAATAAGTGATTATTTTATATAAATAAAGTTTCACCTGCAGTCACAGGAATACGAAAATATCAAAATTTATGTAGTAGCTTCTAACATATTTTTGACAACATTTCAAAGGTCCCACAAAGTCCAGGTTCACACAGTGAAACGGTCCAGGTTCACACAGTGAAACGGTCCAGGTTCACACAGTGAAACGGTCCAGGTTCACACAGTGAAACGGTCCAGGTTCACACAGTGAAACGGTCCAGGTTCACACAGTGAAACGGTCCAGGTTCACACAGTGAAACGGTCCAGGTTCACACAGTGAAAGTTTTTTTTCTTTTAGTTTTGATGCTTAAATGTACCACAATATTTGCTGCGGTGATGTTCCTGCATGCCAGTTTCAAATTGCTTTAATATAAAGATTCCTCTCTCATAATTTGAGTACAACATAAAAAGAAACAAACATCCACACTACAAAGCTCTCGTTGCTCGCCACAGTTTCCTTAAGCCAGTAAAGGTGAGGAGGCAGCTCACCATGCATTGGAGAAGAGGCCATACATGACCCCGGCCCTCTTGTCCTGAGCTGTCAGCACCACTGCCTGCTTCATGTTGTTGTACTGCTGCTGAGTGTTTCCTGCTCCACACATCACCCGGGCCTTCATGAAGGTGGTCCATGAGTCTGCCAGCAGGGCTTTAATCCCTCCTTCATCCACCTGGAAAAGTGACAACACAGAGTAGCCAGGATGAGTTTGGATTAGTACCATGAGTTCTCTGCTAACAGATAACAGGAAGGACCTGGAGACCAACAGACCAACAGCTGAGTAAGGTGTCATAACTCTACAGAAAATCTGAGTCATTCTTCCATGAATTGACAACCAGATGTATTTCTGATAGAGGCTAACCATTTATAGGAGGCTAACACATTCTATGCTCCCGAGCTCTACTTAAAGGAGTAGTTTGAAACTTGTGCAGATTTAGATGAGAAGATCATCTAAATCTGTTTATACCTGAAGAATAAAATAATCATGAAGCTACGTTTAGCAGCTGGTTAGCTTAGAAGTAGCAGAGCCAGGTGTGTAGAAGAGAGACGAATGGATCCAAATGAATTCCTGCACACAGTCTAATGTTTCTGTTCTCAACATTCATCAGTCAAACCTGTCAATACAGACGACTCAAGGGGCTGAAGTTTAAGTTAGCTGAGGCTCAAATAGCTACTGCAGCCTGGTTCTGATTTCTTACACTTCCCCATGAATATTGGGGGATTATATTTATTTTGCTATGGCCTGTGAACAAGTGGTCATTTGTTGCATTTTTTTTTGCTGGTATGCAAGTTTTTCATATTATATTTCTCTTCAGAACTGCATATTACATGTAGCTTTTCTAATTAGCTTAAGTTAACATAATTCATTTTCTCCCCAGTGTAGCTTTCCTGTGGTTTTACTTCTCCCAGTGCAGAGAAACTGGTAGATTACAAAGTGATGCTTCCAAAGAAGCTTGACCAAAACTGTGTGTCATCCTGGGCAGCAGGTGTTTTATTGGCTGACAGGGAAACACCTGTTTGACATCAGTGATTGGAAAGTGTTAATACTTCAGCTCAAACTCATACAGAACTTTTCTGCTACTTTTTGGACTTCCTGTTCGGTATCTAAAACAGGAAGAAACATGTTTAAAATTTTCAAGAAGACAGTAGAAAAACAAACCATAAATATATTCTATTGTCACTCAGCTCATTTGGATTTGTTCACACTGTCTTCTTTCAGAAAGGGAAAACCACACTTCTACTGTAGGTCAAAGCTCAGATGTGATAAGAGGCTGCAGCAATAGAAGAAAGTGGAAAGAGTTAATTTCCCCAGAGACGGACACAGAGGTGTGATTTTCACCGTGCAGATCCGGCCGATGCGCGCCCTGTAAGGCTCCTCGTCCACTCTGGCCGTCTTGTTGATCTCGCTGAAGAAGAAATAGATCTCCTCCTTGAACTTCTGTGAAGATGGGATTATGGCTGCACCAGCAAACTGTGGATCTGCCAATGATAATTTAAATCAATGAAACATCGTCAGTCTGCAGGTCTCGGGTCACGATTACATCACCTACTGATAATATGAACTGCAGACTGCAGCTGTAAATAATGTGACCAGAACCATAAATATAATGGCATTGAAGACACCTACATGTTGTTTTTCCCATGGGAATAATAGTTAGAGACTACCACCCACCACCCCACAGTCTTTATTCTAAACCTTTACAGTTTCTGCATGGTTCTCCTCCTCCTACTCACTCAGCAGCCAAATGTTCTCCGTCTTCAGGAGCTTCTGGGTGCCAAACGTCCGCCGGATCGAGCCGGCGTGACCTGCCACCGATGACATCGCAGAATATAGATTTCCATCTGAGACAGCACAGAAAATAAGACAGAGAGAAGAGAGGGTGAACAGTGGGTAAGAAAAAAAAAGAGAGAGACGGCACAGGGTTCAGAGAGGGAGGGAGACATCGGAGCGTGACAGAAAGAGACCGTCTGAAGCTGAAGGAGAGGAAGATACAGAGAGAGAACATGAAACACAGAGAGGAGGCCCAGGAGGGCACATCATAAAAGAAACAAGAGAGGAGAGAAAGAGGAGCAACAGCAAAGAAGACATCAAGGCAGAACAGCTGACTGCACTGATGAACACCCACCAATCACCATATTCTTGTAACCCCACTCAGGGCTCTGTCTCCATAGCGATGATGAAATCATCTTAATTAGGACAAATCATTATTAGGATGCTGCTCGGCTGAAGCAGAGCGATCATCGCTTCAACAACCGATTCCCCGTCTGAAGGAGTTTCCTGCTGTGCAAATAACCTCTCTCTCATTTCTCAGTGTCTCTGACAACAATCATCCATGTTTGATGGTTTAACACTCAGACAGTTTGTCCATCATGAGCTGTTTAATGTGAAACTTCTCTATTTAGATACTGTGACCCTCCAGTAAAAGGTCAGTCTTTACTTCTCACAGCATCCATTCAAACATCTCTCAGCACATCTCCTGCTGTCACTGTCTGGGGCTGTCAGTTCTCATCAGCTGATCACATCGATCCAATAAGACAGCGACACACCTTCATTGTTAGCCTATCATCCTGCTGCTGTCTTAGAAATGATTCTGTACCTCTAGTCCATTCATGCTGCTGTCATCCATGCCCTCCACCTCTCCATCACTGCCCAGTCTCCACAGATTCAATTACTCATCAGCCTCATCAGTCTCAGCAGCGTCATCAGCCACCACCACCACCACCATCTGGACTCCAATGGGGGGGATTAATCTGAGCTGAGAGAAGATGCTCCTCGATCAAAATCTCCTAAGTGAGAGTCTAAGACTCCCTAATTATTGCAAATCTGATGCAATAACTAATTATCTTTACTTCATTCACTTCTCTCTCCTGATTGGACGGAGAGTTCCATTCCCTGTGGAGAGGTGCAAAGTGTTCTGCTGCCTGGAGGAAAACAATGGAACTCTTGATAAGACGACCACCAGCATCAACAATAAGGTTCAGTCAGGGGGCCAATCAGCGGTCAGACAAGGCTGACATGTGACCAGAAATTCAGCTTCCTGAG
Organism: Chaunax sp. Z400; assembly: GCA_037577475.1. NCBI lineage: Eukaryota > Metazoa > Chordata > Actinopteri > Lophiiformes > Chaunacidae > Chaunax > Chaunax sp. Z400. Next base: position 30,874,164 of record CM075190.1, read on the forward strand.
ATCAGAATGTACTAAGACAATGAGGAAGTAATGGAAGTACACAGACCCTGCAGGGCATGTTCTGAACATATGCATGGTCCCATTTTAATGACCCTTCAGCCTGATGCCCGGTCCTGCAATCCTTTCTGTTCAGCTCAGCGTCCAAAAGCCTGGAAAAACTTCTGCCTTCATTCTCACTGAATCTATTTGTACAGCAGCTCATTTTAACGTTTCCCATCATTCTTTCCGGTGTGAATGCAGAATGGCAGATGGCTGGCTCTGTTTGGCTCTGTGATGATCTGGTGATTTACAAATGATATAAAGCCTAAGGCACAGGAATAAAATCATTACAATCATTACATCTCTGAGCATCCTGGGGTCATGTTGTCCCTTATCCTCAGCTTTCTTCTTCGTCTCCTCCTGTTAATGTCGTTATTAGTTATGAGGGGGTCGGGGGGACAGCGGAGGGTTTTTTTCATGTTTCTATATGATGAATACTGTATAGAGCAAGGATTTTGATCCAGCTGTGTAATGAATTTAATTGAATTGCTCCCTCAGTAGCTTTAAGTGAATAAACTCCTTTCTTACGCAAAATTATTTCAAAAGCTCCTCAAGCTTCAGAAACGATTTTACTGACATTTTATGAAGGCTTATTTTCAGTAATCGTGCAACATGTTAGATCTTATTTATGATGGAGTGCGTGTGTTCCAGCCAAGTATACATGAATTAAAATCTATTAATTCTTCTTAAAGAGGCTCTTTGAAAGAAAAGATCTGCATGTTCTGAATAGAGATTGATAATAAGAGCCAGATGGCAGCTCAGGACTTTCAGGTGTTGCTCTGCTCCCGACCCAAATGAGCAAAGTTCAAATATATAAATGAAGGTAAATATAAGGTGTTTTACAAAGTGACACCTTTGGGGGAAAATGGTGACATGAAAACTTCAGTGAGGAAAAACTCCTGCAGTCTTTAACTCACTCCAATGACCTCATTCGTTACCTCTGGAAGTCATAATTATTAGTTGGGCTTTGACTGCCAGCATTTTATGATGGCAGCAATTTCATTAGTTTGAGTGCAATCTTAACAATTAGAGACTCAGTTGGTGAACTTTGAGGTGAAGAAGAAGAAAGAAGAAACTGTTGTTTTGTCTAATTCCATGATGCACATTATTATGGTCAAATAAAACTGTACTAAATACACCAGTATTAGGTGTTTTCTGATTGGACGGCCCTATCTGTAGGACATTGTTTGTTGGTGCCTTCAAAAACAAATCATTGTTACCAAAATGACTCGTGTGTTTTTTCTCAAATGATGCTGATATCATACAAAATGACTAAATAATGTTTGGGTCACTTTAAAAGCAGGATTGTATTTGGGTTTAACTGCTTACATTGAACTGTTCGATCGTCTGATCGGACCATAGTACTGATCAATAAAGATTTATCAGAAAGCTGCAGACAGAAGTTAGTCTGTTAGTGAACGGTTTACTTTGTGGATGAGGAAGGGACGTGATCCTATGACCATCTGTGCCGTCCTGTGTGCTGAAACCTCTAAAAAAAAAGAGACGCCGCCGTGTCTGGACTCACAGGTGGTCAGGAGGACTTGGGCAGTTTGGGTTGTTGAGTTTGCAGAGATTTGGAGGGAAGGGAGCTCAGTCACAGCTGCTCCATAGGACTGTGATCCCCCCCCGGTACGCTGCACGACAAACGACGCCCAACGATGCTGGAATTTGGGGCGACTCAGTTCTATGCCAGCCAATTAAATCTGAATTAAATATCCAATCCTTCACTTCCACCAACAAAGGACCCAAATATCTCAACTACAAGCCACCTTTTATCTGCTGCCAGCTGCAGATTATTTCAGCTCGGAAAACTCTTGTGAGCCTAAAATGTTTAATATCAGCATCTTTTAAAGGTCGTTCAGTGAATCAGGAACTCCTGCATGCAGACAAGTCATTTCTTTTCCTTTGTTACCTGCAGGCAGGCTGATGGACCTCTGTGAAGGGTAGGGTGGTGAGATGTCAGAGGCCGACCCGATCTGCCTGCTGCCCTGGACGTCAGTCAGCACCGTGTCATTCACCTGTCAGGAGAGGGAGGAGCCTAAGCACCGGTCATTCCAGACATGCATCATCACACATTATACATCTTATAGTTTTATATCCAAAGATCAAACACTTCAAGTTACTTTTTTATAAGCAGCACCATTTAGGACAGACTGAAAACATCCTAAATAACTCATCTAACCAGGGAGAAATAAGTCAGCAAATAAATAAATGTTCATCAAAACTGATATTAAATTTGAGGAACAGTGGCACAAATCTTTCTAAGCATTTTAAGGTAAGTCTGCAGAAACTCTCACCAGCATCCAGCACCTGGGGCTTCCAGCATTCGTCCCACAAACTATCATCGTGTCATTTACTTTCTGAATGACGGTGATGAAATTATCGCACTCCAGCTGTGAGAGAGAGAGAGAACCAGGAAAAGAGGAGGACAAGCAGAATATGAGGTGAGAGGGAGAAAAACACGCAGGATTAAAGATGCAGATATACAGAGAGGCAAAGACGGGAAGAACAGCAGGGAGTTTGTGAAAGAGTGATTACAGAGGAAGAGATGGAGACAGAAAAACCAACAGGGAGGAGAGGAAGGTGGGATGAAGAAACACAGCAAGAGGACAGCAAGAAACGGATTAAGAGAGAAAAAGCTGAGAGACTGCAATTTAAGAGGAATTGGAGGCGATGCAGGAGGCAGGAGGCAGGAGGCAGGAAGCAGGAGGCAGGAGGCAGGAGGCAGGAGGCAGGAGGCTCAGCCCTGCAGTACTGGATTACATCTGCATCACTTATTCTAAGTGTCTCCAACATATTACTGGATGGAGGATGAAAATGAACATGAAGTGTCCCTTTAGGGCTAAATCATATTTTTGGTAGTAGTTGTGCTCCTGTTGAGTCAGTTTTGTTGAAGTGTGTCTGTAATAAAATAATACTTACAATAACATTAAAAATTCAGATGAGATCCATAAAAACTAAAGAGAAGAAGAACAAACCACAGAGCTTGTGTAGGTGGATGTGTGGTGACGGTGTAGGCGGGGGGGGGGTGACGATGTAGGCGGGGGTGGGTGGGCGGGTACTATGTGTGTATTCACATTTGTATGTTTTACTTTGTGTACTTTATATTCTTGAGGGAAATACTTACAGTTCTTGAAGTTTCATCTCTGTCTGTTTTTTTTATCCCAAAGCTGTGGCCTGGATTTTAACTTCAGGGTTAATCCTGGGTTTTACTACATTGGTTCACTTCTCCATCACATCACCATGGCAACTTAAGCTGCATACAAACCTCCTCCAGAGCATTAGAGTTAGATAAGAGATCAAAATGTGGCCTTCCTCTGCCACAGAGTCCTGACCAGCTCAGTTCCTTATAGAGAGATTCTGTTAGAAAACCTCCTCAAAAGTCACATAAATCTGAATCAGATGTTCATTAAGGCTCCAAATATCTATAGACTCTCCAGTTTGGGAAAATCCCTCCATCATACCTGAATGATATATTTCTTTGGGACCGGAGCTGCGCCTCATAGGAGCTCTATATAATATCCTGATATCAAACTTTATCAGGTTGAAAATCTGAGATGATGTTAGAAATCATGAGCCTGACTTTGAGGTCCTGGAGATCCAAAAGGGCTCAGAGGCAATAAATACATTTGACCCATGATCAGATTGTCGACTTTATTATCCCATTTATTATATGGTAAAAAACTATTTTGCTGTTTTTCTAAGGGTTTTGGTGAACTTTGGGAACCTGACCTTCTCCCTTTTTTTTCTGATGGGCTGCATCTAAGATAATGAACGTTTGCTAATTTTCATTATGTAAACACATTTTTTTGTACTTGTAGCTGAAAATTGCTTTGTGTTGAATTTCCAGTGACACATGATTTTGGCTTTTGCTACTATTTTTTAAAAGGATGTCTTTTTTGTGTTTAGTTTTTTGTGTTTCAGTTTGTGTTCTATTATCTTCTTATTTTAGTTCTGTTGTATAAATATATAAAAAAAAAACATATTTCCAAAATAACAGCAAAAGAAAAAGATCAAAAGGTTTGACGTTCTGCCTACTGACCAATGAATTCACTGGATGATGTCATTATGATTAACAGCTGTGAGAGGTGTACTCCTGTGTTCGAGGCCCTCCTGTCTTACTTTATCTTCTCCTGCCGGCTGCAAGCAAAGTCAAAACCAATTTAACCTGCTTTGTGTACCAACGTCATCATACAACAGAAACTGAATGAAGCATTGTTCCTGTGAGCAGGAGATATGAAAGCACCAGTCTGAACCCCTTTTTAATATTTATTTTTCATTTGTTCCAGAATCCATCAGAAACCATCAGGATGGCAGCTGAAAGAATAACACTGTAAAACACACACCATGAATACATTTAAGCAAGATAAGAATGTAATGGAATAGATAAATGTAACTGTAGTCAGAAATACTCATGCAATAAAAATACTAATATATATTACTAGAATGGCAACTAATAACTAATAACTAATAAGAATAATAATAATATAGATATTTTCTTTTGTGATATTAGGCTATAGTTTTTATGAGAATCTATCGACTTTTTACCGTATCACCTAATTCTTACAAATACACAGCCCTAATAAATAGTATTGAGTAAAAAGTGTGTGTGATAAAAAAGAGAAATCCTCTAACCCACAGTCCCAGTTAGCTCGACCTCTGCCACTAACAAAACACATTATGTTGCTAGTGTTTAGCTTGTCTGGTGCTAATAGATACATTATAGTTTAGCTTGTCTGGTGCTAATAGATACATTATAGTTTAGCTTGTCTGGTGCTAATAGATACATTATAGTTTAGCTTGTCTGGTGCTAATAGCTACATTATAGTTTGGCTTGTCTGGTGCTAATAGATACATTATAGTTTAGCTTGTCTGGTGCTAATAGATACATTATAGTTTAGCTTGTGTGAGGGCCTGGTTGTAGCTGGTTACTTCCTCTGGATGCGTTGGTCCAGGACGAGGTCTTCAGGAGGTGCCCAGCCTTCACCGAGTGTTTCCGGTGGCCAGGTCACTGCCCCTCTTATCTGGGTTTTGTAGGCTGTACCGGCTGCCCCCCCCCCCCAAGATGAAAAAGATGAGTTCTCCCAGAAGCAGGAAATGACCTCTGAGGGTAAAATGAAGGAGGTGCTGCTTCAAGCAAACTTCATAGATAATCGTAGTCATCTTTACGTCCCTATTGAGAGTCGACGAGGTCATTGAGGATGATTCTGTTTACCTCATGCTCAGCTCATTGGGCTGTCTGTCTGTTGTGGACAGAAAGACCAAACATGATGTGGACGTGGAGATACTTTAAAATCCTGTCCATTGTGTTTCTTCTGACCTCTAACTTCCTGTCTCTCTCCTGATCTGGTGGTGAAGTTCTCCACAAACCGTGTGGCTGTTTATCCCTGAAGGATGTTCGGTCCTCTGCTTTCCAGCATCATTAGCTTCATTGGGGAAGATTTAGTGCATCACTCAGGATTTCCACTATCAGACACGTCCAGACTCACTGGAGGCTTTAGTCATTCAATGGAGCCTCTTTGCCACTAACACTATTTTTTTTGGATACATTCTCCCAACTATTGGTGGCAAAACAAATAGTTTAAGACTAAGAAATAGAATAATGTGAAGACATATGCTGCCTTTACAGACATGTTATATGCACTAAAATAAAAAAAACACTGTTTTTTTCTGTTGTATCGAATTGAATTTAATCTGAAATTCCTTAAGAAATGACATCAGGTTTTAATGCTGACCATAAAACCCCTGATCAGGGTTCTAAAGAGGACTGGTTCCCATTTTTTGATCCCCAAGAACATGATGCTATAGAGCCCCGGTGATGCTTACATGATGCGGAGGAAGCTAAAAGTATTATCTGTCCTTTAATTTAAAAATCATCATTTTATTATCATTTTATTATTTTCAAGAATTTAATTTAACTAGATGAAGATGTGACAGTTAATTCCTTTTATGCTACTGAACAAATGCAGATTTGATGTATTTATTTCATTCAAATTAGTTTCACTGATCTTGAAAAAGGAAAACTAGTCTTAGCATCTATAGTGAAATAAGAAGACATCCAGTTCTCCAGCCAGACTCAGCAGCTCTGTATCCTTTACTTCTTCAGATGATCAATAATCTTTGGCATCTTTCAAATGAAGATTTGCAGGTTCTTAAATGTATCTCAGGTTGAAATGAGTATTTTCTCAGTCTCTCTGTGGAACCTCACAGAATTAGCACACTCAGCCACAGCTCACTCATTTGTAGTGTGTTAGTCTGTTTTGAGGTGAGGCTGTCTCCTGTGTAATTGGATCTCATCTGTGTAAATTAGCATTTATTTGTCTTGATTATTGGTCTCTGAAGGAAACATGAACCTAATCTAAATAAGATCATTAAAATAGCTTCAGCGATAACCTCATTGTCGTGCAAGTACCCACGATGATGATGATGATGATGATAGTGATGAGGAACAGGATGATACAGATGATCATGCTCTGATGCAGGATGACGGTGCTTTGCAGACGTGATGGAGTTGCTGACAGTGAGGATGAGGTTCTACCTCGAGCGGTGCAGCCTTGGCCTTGCAGGTATCAATAGCAGTCTGATCGGATGCCGCTGGGATCTGTGGGAGGAAGGACTGTTCAGTTTGTGCCAAGTTCTTTCCCACTCTGCTGTTTCAGCATGAGAGCAGCGACCTGCTGCAGCCGCTGAAGCACAATCCACACAGCAAACATCCATCCTGGAGGCGAACACCAGTCTCTGAGGCTCCCTGCATTCAAGAACTTATCTGCTTCTACCCATGTGTTCAATCTGCCTCCTGTAATTTTCACATTTCCCACAATTGCTTTGAAAAACTCCCAGAAGCACGGGCATGAACTTGTTGCACTCAGTGCATGTAGGTGGAGAGATTGTTGCAGAGATGAAGAATGAATTTTTACTTTTGAGGAAGCTGTTAAGCGTTGAGGCCTCCAGTCAAATGTTTTTAAGTAGATAACTGAGTTATGACCCTTCAAAATAAATTATAACAGTTGTGTGGCTGATGCTGTTCTGTTTTAAAGAACAGACCTAACCTGCACTGCCACTGACTCAACTGAGATTTAACTCGACTGTGTGATGAAGAAAAAACACAACCCCACCGATGACAACCCAACACTAAACCTGCTGTCGTTTGTAGGAATAGTGCAGAGTCATGTTGGATGAAACAGTCAGATTAGTGTTCAGTTTGTCAGGTGAGTCGGTGCTGATGCTGCAGCCCACAGGCTGCTGTGTTTCCTTTCCTCACAGACGGACACAGTGGGCGGAGCTTCATTAATGTATGGATGGACCTCAGCTCCTGAACCGGGTCAGCGACAGGCCAGCCGTCTCATCTCTCTGTCTCTCTCTCTCTCTCTATATATATATATATATATAAATATATATATAATATATATATATATATATATAATGTTTGCAATTTTTGCCTCTGCAAATATGATTGACTGGACTTAGAGGATTGACACACACACACAGGGGTTTTCATTTCTACACAACCACACAGGCGTTTTCATGTCCTCTGCCTGCTGAGACCTTTTCTCCGGCTGAAGGTGGGCTGAGTTATGACATCATTTAATCCAACGTACAGTAAAGCTGCTAGATGTGTAGGAAGATGTCAGTGAAGCCCACAAAACCATACAGGTGCCTTTAACTCAGTGACAAATGTTCCACCCTTCAGCCTTTATGTCCCTGCTTCTGTGTTTAAGGCTTATTTATGAACAGTGAGTCCAAACACTGGTTGCCAAACTGCAGTATTTAGTATTCCAGCTGGCAGCAGAGCGTTTCACTGTTACAGAAGACCGTCTGAGAGATCAGACCCCCTTAAACATTCCTCCACAGTATCTGCAGACACATCAGCAAAATCAGCTCCAAGCGTACCTGCAGGTCACGGACCCCCCTGTTAGAGAACGTCAACACATAGATCATCGCCTGGCCGCCCACGTACAGCGTGTCGCTCCCCTCCTGGTGGTACATACTGATGTAGTTCTCAGGTTTGCTGAAGTGGAACCTGGAGGGTTCTGTGGATCAGAAATCATATCTTATAGAGAGGAGATAGCAGATAAGAGCCTCCTATATAGGTTCAAATGTATGTTTTTGTTTGTGCAATGAAGAGATGACCTGTGGTTCTAACATTTAATGTCAATGAACTGAACTCAAATTTATTCTTAATAAGAATAACAAACATTTCACATTTTAATAGCATCATAAAATTGTCATTACTGGCTAAATGAACGTTTAAGACTTAGAAGGACAGGAAGGAAGAATATATAATATTTTTCTAATTACAATTCAATTTGCAAACGATAAGGAATATGATCAACAGCTAAAGCAGAAAAACAAGGCGCTGTAATACAAAAAGACTCATAAAGTAAAGGTCAAACACAATAACTAAAGGTTGATGCATGAACAAAACTGAGGCTCAGGAAGTTATTCAAAAAGATGATCCAGATTTAGCCGGTTTTAAGCTCCTCTGGCAGGTTGAAAACCTTTTGGATTTTAATCTGCGGTCAATAAGAGCCAGTGGAGGAGCCTGGTTTGATCATCCAAACATTAGATGTGATGTCGCTGCCCTGTAGCCTCCAGATTAAACAGCAAGCCTACAGGAAAAGGGCATTAAAATAGGAGCATAGTTATCACTGAAATAATCAGGAAAACAGCATCACAGTGGAAATCAACTCAGGACACCTCCAGGAGGCTCAGCTGTTCATGTTGGCTTTTCTGATTCATCCTTTAAATCAGACTCACTTCACTCTTCACTGCTGCTGGATGAGACGTGGCACAAAGAACATTTTAAAAAGTCATCTTGAAGAAATAAAACAGTTCCAGACAATCTGTCTGACAGTCACAGTTTAATCGACTTCCCATCCTTCATGTTCAGCACGTTTCTCCTCACCCAAAGTCTTTTTCTACATTTATTTATTTCATATAAGTTTAAAAGCTCTGCAGCAAATCAACCAACCAGTTCAGGCTCCTGTCAATAAATAAGAAACACTGAGTGAAACCTGATCTCTTATTGTATACGGCTTTAATACTTAACGCGTAGAAAATCTAATCTAACATTAATTAACATTATTGATCTTGATGTTTCAATATAAATAGATGTTCTAATAAAGACATGGTCATGGTTACATGATATTTGTAATGAAATAGAACAGACATCCAGTCTGACAGCACAGCCATGATGAAGTGGTGGTGATCACTGCTACACGTTGCTAGCCAACCAACTAAGTTTCTATGGAAACAGTGGCCTCTGTGATTGGCGGGAATCTAATTGATGAAGCTTGTTGCTTACAAGCAAGAGAGGAATGCAGAACAGAGAGGAATGCAGAACAGAGAGGAATGCAGAACAGAGGGGAATGCAGAACAGAGAGGAATGCAGAACAGAGAGGAATGCAGAACAGAGAGGAATGCAGAACAGAGAGGAATGCAGAACAGAGAGGAATGCAGAACAGAGAGGAATGCAGAACAGAGAGGAATGCAGAACAGAGAGGAATGCAGAACAGAGAGGAATGCAGAACAGAGGGGAATGCAGAACAGAGAGGAATGCAGAACAGAGAGGAATGCAGAACAGAGAGGAATGCAGAACAGAGGGGAATGCAGAACAGAGGGGAATGCAGAACAGAGGGGAATGCAGAACAGAGAGGAATGCAGAACAGAGAGGAATGCAGAACAGAGAGGAATGCAGAACAGAGAGGAATGCAGAACAGAGAGGAATGCAGAACAGAGGGGAATGCAGAACCGAGGGGAATGCAGAACCGAGGGGAATGATGGCTGATGGCTGATGTTTAATACAACATACTTACAAAACATACAGATGAACATGAGAAACACCCTGTAGCTGAGAATCACACCAGCAGATCGGCATCAATATTTAGAAATAAATATTTTACTGTTAATTAAGTGATCACTAAACAGAACAAAGGTTAATAATAATAATAATCTGATCTGCATCAATTAAAAGATGAACAGAAAATAGTGGAAGCAACTTTTACTAAAAGGGGCTAAAGCTGAAGTTTCTTTAACGTGAGATTTGTGAAACTTTGACAATTATTTATTTTTATTCATTTAACCTTAATTTTACCAGGAAAGTCTCATTGAGATTAAAAATCTCTTTTGCCAGAGCGTCCAGGTCGAAACAGGCAGCAGCACCCAGACCAAGTTACAAACAAACAGAAGACATGCAGACAGCAGTTTACACAGAAATAAATTACGTCATAATAACAACAATTAAATCCATACAAAATAATTAGTTTGGTTTAATTTTGGTTTGATTTCCTCATACATATTTCCTCCGCAAACTCATATTGAGTCTAAATCATTTCATTTTATGATCAGCCGTTAGCTTTTTGACCTTAACTAACTGTGCTAAAATGACAGTTACAATTAAAACAGCTGGCGAAGGATCCCATAACGTCTCTTTTTAAATGTAATTTCATAGCCACCATATTTTCCATGTGAGACAAAAATAAGAACTGAGGTGATGAGCAAAGATTTTAGCCAACATGCATCAACCTCCAATTTATTTTTAAAGCAGTCCTCCAACGTCCACCAACATAATAAAATAGCATAATTATACATCACACACACACCTTTTACATGAGCAGCTTAAAAATCAGGATATCTACGTATCGAGTACGAGAGTAAAACACAGACTCACAAAAGGTACCAGATGTTAAAGCTGCTGATTGAGCTACATCTCCTCCACTGAGTGGCAGCTTTCACAGTCCAAAGGTTCTGAGGTGAAAATGTTCTCTACAGTTTATAGAATTTAAGTTATTCTAGTGGATTTACTGATTTAACCCATCCAAACTGAACAAATTCACAAAAAAGGACCCAAACTATTTACAACTTTATACACTGGAAACAGATTTGAGAAAAGTCCAAAGTTCTCAAAGCTCTGAAGATGATATTTTACTAATATATTACAATGACAACACTGTTTAGTGTTTGTTTATGTACTGAGGCCCAGGTTACCAACAACCAAATCTACCTAAAGGTACATAAAGTAACCTGAACCACCAACGGTGCCGTTAACGGACAGGGTACCGGCAGAAACCTGCTCCTGTTGGCCAAAGGAGGAGAAGGAGAGAGGGGGAGGGGGAGGCGTGTCTGTAGGCAACAGGAGAAGAAGAAGAAGGGTAGAAATGTGGAGGTGAGAGAAGGAACCTTGAATGTTTGAGCTTAAATACTTGGGATCAGCTGTTCAGAGTGATGGAGGTTGTGGTAAAGAGGTTCAGAACAGGGCGGGTGGAGGAGAGGAGGAGTGATTAGTGATAGAAAAGTATCTGCAAGGGTGAAAGTTAAAGTTCACCAGACGGTCGTGAGACCAGCTCTGCTGTTTGGCTCAGAGACAGTGGCAGAGAGACAGGAGGCGGAGCTGGAGGCGGAGCTGGAGGCGGAGCTGGAGGCGGAGCTGGAGGCGGAGCTGGAGGCGGAGCTGGAGATGCTGCTACATTATAGGATGATTATATTCAGCCTCACTGCGTGGTACGGGCTCGACTCAACTCCACTTTTTTCCGTTTCCATTTTGTAAAAAGTACCTGGCACTACTTTTTTAATACCTCCTCCGCTGCGATACTAAAATGTTCTGAAACATTCCAGAAACTGATTCTTGTTTTATTCACTGTTTTATGAAGGAGTTGCATCAAAGTAGTTTGTTAGGCTTCAAGGAACAAACACAATGTGTTGCAAATGTAACACAAACTGTCTTTACAAGGCAGCTTTTACATAAGATAAGCCCCTCCCCCATTTATATCTGATTGGACAAAAACAGTGATTGACAGAGAGGCTGCCTGCCTTTTTAAAACCAAAAGCACACACACACAAAATGTACAGTCATTTTAACAGCGTCTCATTCCGTATGTTTCCAAAGGGAAACATTCTGATGTCACCTGAACGTCTCTCTCTCTCTCTCTCTCTCTCTCTCTGTTCCTCTCTCTCTTTTCCTTAGACATGAAATCGTTGCTGCTGAGACAATAACTTGAATTTTTAAAAGGTCAGCTTTTCAGGAACCAAGACAAACATCCTGGCTTTTAGCTTGTTTTCTGTAAGAAGGCTTCATTAAAGTTTCCTCACCTCAGAGAGAACATTTTTAAATGAGTTCCTTTTTGAATAAATTAATTTCTGTTTACAAGAGGAAACATGATTAAAGAAGAGAACAAAATAAAGTCTAACGAGTTGTGATCAAGAGGCTTCTGAAGCTCTTGGGTTAGAAGATCTTACAGCTGGATGCTGCTGCTGTTGTTTGGTGGATGGACCTGAAGGTCCCTCATTATGGACTTCAGAAGAGGATCCATCAGGTTCACAGGGTTTCTGAGGTGTTCAGGCCTTCAGCTGAGAGAAAAGGTCAAACAATGGCTGAACTTTGGCAAAATGTTCTGATATTTTGGATTCAGCTGTAGATGTCAAATTAGCTTTGGGATGAGCTGCTGTCTGTCTTTCTCTTTCTCTGCTTCTTTCTCTCCAGGTTAGATTCTCCCTCTTTCTTTATGTCCTGCTTTGCCTCTCTTTGCTGTTGGATATCCACATCCAGACATATTGAAAAGATGTGTCCACAGAATGTACAGAAAATAAGGGCAGATTCATTTCCTCTTAACACTGACTGCCTCATGCAAATCAAAAAACTAACCTTTGTACATATACATACTTTGTACATGAACACACTGTTCAATCTGCATTATGATGGTCTGAGCATGAACCAGTCAGAAGGCCTTATTGAAATGTAAGGTATTATTATTATTATTATTATTATTATTATTGTTGTTATTCCTCCAGATTAATCACATTTTTTAGGCCCTAAACATACTACAAAACTCATGAAACTGAAGAAATGTCCATTTTTCATGGTTTTTGGCTGTGGCTGTGATAATATGGTGCCCCCCTAAAGACATACATGCACGAAATACAGTAGACATGTTTATCAGACCTACTGGAGCCGTGACCTCACCATCAGCCCAGCACCAAAAACAGCAAAGACAAAATAAGAATCTGCTTTAACTTTTGTATTAAAAGTATTTCTTTTCTTTTATAGCATGTATTTCATGTTAATGGTAAGAGTTTTCTTATATCATGCAAAAAGGTGTAATATTTTGTCCATCACATTTACACCAATAAATGTAGACAAAATAGTTTAAAACAGTGTCAATAAAAACAGGAAATTCTAAACTTTTTATGTAATAATGTTATAAATATTTTATATTTTGAATTATACCCCTTGGAGCAGCTCTGGATGAAGAGGTGGATCCATGGTTGGATTTTCATTTCACTTTATTTAACATTATTAACCTTATCTATAATATAATGATTGGATTTTCTTTTCACTTCATGTATTTGTTCTTTCTTTATATCCACTCCCTAATAACACCATCCATGGCTAACATTTACTCTAAAACCCTTAAATGGACCAGAACCCATCACAGCCTGCAGCCTCCAGGTTGCCTGAAGGCTCCTGAAGCTGAGGACGTTTTACCGTCTGGGGTCCTCGGCGCTGTCCGCGGTGCTGAAACGGTTCCAGCTCTGATAGAGTTCTCTACGCGTGTGCGCGCGCGCGCCCCAGCGTCAGGCATTTACAGCTCATTCTGCAATTGCATAACAACAAATGTGATTGGTATGACATGCACGCGTCTTCTTCTGCGTTTTGTAGTGCGATCCTCTGCGGGGAGGGGAGACAGAGGACCTGACTGTCCTCCATCTCTGCTGATTGCTGAATACATTACAGGACTGAGGTGTAAAAACGCGTGAGTGGAATAGATAACTGAGTCTGCTTGGAATTTTCCATTCATCGCTGCCCCCCCCCCCCCCCCCCCCCCCCCCCCTCTCCCTCTCATGTCAGTATATTTGTACATGTAGCCTCTGTTCCTGCCGCTGCTCCTCTAAACCAATCCAGGGTCTCTGCTGCTGCAGCGTGAAGCAGCTGCCGTGTCCCGCATTGCAGCTCCGCAAGGACAAGAGAAGCTCCAGTGACAACCTCCAAAAGAGTCATATTTTACAGGCATGCATTTCGGCGGTGGCAGGCGGGGGTTTAAAGGCTACAACCTCGCGGTGTTGTCGCCATGTTCGCTCAGACGGAGGAGGAGAGGTTGAACTGAGCGCCTCGAGGTGAGGATGTGGACGATTACAGCCCAGGAGTTCCAAACTGAGACACCGGTGATGATGCATTTTAAAGTCGGGCACACAGTGAGATAAAAGCGAACACACAAGTTGACAAAAAGACCAACGGAAAAGCCACAAGTTGCACAAATCAGACACAGATTATTCAAATGTGCTTTGGTGCGAGGGCGCAAAATGAACCTGGACATTAAACGGACACAAAGTGACCCAGAAAGATCACATCTCTGATTCCTCTCCTGTTAACACTGAGATAATGCAGAATTTCCTCCAGATGCTCGTCCTGTTATGGGCTGTGAACATGTGTGCGGGGCCTGAACGGTGGAGCGCGTAATTTACTACTTGGTCATCGGAGGGGGGAGGGCGGTGTTTTAGGAGATGAATCCAGAGGCAGGGACGTCAAATACGGCTTTATTAGTCCTGTTTGTGCAGCTTTAGCCAAGAACACGATTATATGGGTTAAAGAGAAGAAGTGGAAAATATCTGGTCACATCACATCTTTATGAAACTCACTTCATTCGCTCATCCATTCACTATTTTCACCACCTACAAAAACACGCATTAATAAAACATGCTTTGCGATCTACATAATTAAATGACTTGTAGTAAAAAAAAAAAACTAGCCAGAAAACACAGCTCTGCTTACCGTGAACAACAAATTTCAGCCGAGGTGACTTTCCGGTGATAACCGTGAGAAAAAGCGACAGCAGGACGAGAGAATTCATCTTTCTTTCTCTGTCGCGTGGAGCCGTTTTTATAAAATGACAGAACCGAACGAAGCGCTGCTGAAAATCCGTCTCCTTCCTCGCAGCTGCCTCCCCGATCTGTGTTGTGGAACTCTGGAACTTCAAAGTCACGTGGGTTCCCAATTTATTCACAGCTCATGCAAGATACACAGCAATCAACTGGAACCCTGATCTCAGGTCCCGACAGTTTATAAATCCTTCTAATGTCAGCCTGGGCATATGTTATTCACATCTGCGTAGTGTCTCATACTTAGGTCAAATTACCCTCCCGACTGTTGTTGTGTTCGCACATCCTCCATATCTTGAGTACATGGGTTCATGTTTATTTACCCTTTCTAAGCTCAGTATGTCCTGACCGACTGATCGGGACCCTCCAGCATGATGGATGCACATTACTTCACACACACAGAACAACATGACTATATAAGGTCATGCAGTGATTCAAAACAGAGGTTCACACAAGAGTTATATTGTAATAAAAGATATATTGAATTCCACCACATATCCCCCCTCTTGTCACACTTAGTGACAACACCTAGTTAGTATACATATATATAGAATACATCGTCATTGTAACTACCTGGCAATTACTAAGCATTTTTATAAGTATTAACTGTATTAAGTCAGACATCAAACATTTTCAAAGTTTTTCCCCCTATTTCACAAGTTCATCCCATATAGGGGCGAAAACCAGTGTCTGCTTTTACTGGTAAAATTCCCCTATGACCCCCACATGAGCGATCGCCTCTTGGCATGCAATGAACTTGTTCTATAATGTGAACATAAAGTATTGATATATCATATTAGCAAACAAAAATTGTTCAACACATTAGGTATGAAAGTGCAAACAAGGCTACATATATTTGATTAACTGAAGAAATGTCCTTTAATAATGTTTGTTGTGGCAGTGTGGATCTCGCGTCTGTCCAGGATTGTTCTTCTCCATCCGTCCAGTGTCCTGCTGGACCCTTTGTGGATCCTTTTACTCACACAAAGTCCTCTACCTCTCGTAATTTCTCAGGATCAGAGAGATAGTCCGGATTCCCGACTACCAGTTGAGCCAGTTGAAAGTCCGTCATGATACTCATTTGCGTGTCCAGGGCCTTCTGGCACCTCCTCTTCAGGATGGGTACGATGCAACATAGCAGTACAAAAACTATACTTAAAACTATTAGAGCACTAATCCCTGCTTTAGCCAATAGTGCTCCCCATTTCCCAAAAATTTGGTCTAACCAATCCCATGACCAGTTTTCCTGTCCAGCGTTTTCATTGAGCTCCCGCCCCAGCCCCTGAATTCTCATCATAGCAACAGAGAATGTGCCCCCAGGTGAAGTATTATTAGGAATGAATGTACAACAATGTCTTCCAAACATTTGACACACTCCTCCTTTTTCAGCCAATATCCAATCCAATGCTTGTCTATTTTGCCATGCCATCCTGCTTGTTTCATGTAGCTGTTCGCCTAATGCCCTAAGGGCCTCATTTGTGTAATTAATGAATCTCTGTTGGTTATAATAGATATAATTGATCCAATCAACATTTTTGTTAATAGTAATCCATGGCAATATAGATTCTAGACCTGCCTTTATCTCATTTCTTGCTTTGAACTCCTCTGGAATACCTTTAGGCTGTCCTATAGCATCCAAGCTAACATATTGGTCAGGTGTATATTGTCTTTTTAATCTATGGAATTTGTCTGACACCCCATTAATGTCGATTATCTCACTTACTCCTTTGTACAGTACCAACACAGGCAATCTCATCCGCACTAACGCACAGAGTCCAACCCACCGAGATGGCAATATATTGAGTAATACATCACCTCCACACATCCAATAACTATCTGCTACAGCATGAGTTTGTTCACTTAACAAATAAAGAGTGGGAATGGTCATAGTTATGTTTTCACAAGTCTGGTCTAATGATACTGGGTTTTCATACCATACCGGTGTCCTAATAAATGACTGTCCCATATTTGAATGTGGAAACCAAGACACCACCCAAGTTACTTTACAGTTGACAGTGGCGTTACCTACATCAACTCTTTTTGGGTCTGTAATGAATCCTCCGCTGGCAAAACATTCATATTCTGCTAATTGATCTACTTTATAATCTGTGGGGGGTTCAGACTGTGATGTAGAAATGCTAAATTCTGCACACGCCTCTCGGAGGCGATACGCAGGGATCTGATCAAGATAACTGTGCTTCTTCTGATACCCATGCAAAAGTCTGCACTGAATCCCACACATAGGAAGTCTGTAAATCGATGCCACACCCTCTTCTGGGCTAAATCTACCCTCCCTACACTCGCGCCGCTGTACTGTAGCACATTCCTCAAAGTTATGTTTCTCTGGAACGACTGTAGGTGTTGTTAATGGCCCTTCTGAACATATTAAGCACTCATTAGAAGTCGTCCCCCTTACTGTGTACCATGCCCATTTATACCATCCATTGTGAATGGCGTGTTCCCAAAGTTGCTCTATCGATGACTCAATACTTCTCTGCATAGGCTTAAATTCTTTCTGTTTTTCTTCGTTACCCACTAGGCTATCTAGTCCCCCCTCTGGGTCATACTCCTCATCGTAATAATTGTCATAAGAATCATAGCCATCCTCAGCTGGTTCAGTAATATCTTTGTCTGTCCTAATTGTATCACGAATGATAGGACTAATCGTACTAGTTTTAGGCGTCAAAGGAGTGGGGACAGTTAAAACATTTTTCCCATAGAAAGAATCATTGTAGTGTTCATAGTTTTCATCCATTAGTTCTGTTTTTTCCTCGTTTGGCCTAAATGTTTTAATATTGACTGCGTTGATCATGGTTGTGGTTGAAACAGTTGTAACTGCATCTAAATTAGTTGTCTTAGGTGCAGAAGTTGAAACCTCTACTGCTATTTTCCCTAAACTAACTGTTGAACCTGGTTTAACTGAGCTAACCGTCACTAATGTTTTTCTAGCTGTTAGTTTGTCAATCTGGTTTATGGTTGTGTTAGGATGTACACTATCATCTAGTTCAGCGCCGGCCAGGGCCCTTGAGGTGATATTTTTTTCATTATCTTTATTGTTATCCCCTATACAATGACTACCCCAAGGAATAATCTTGCTAACCCTTCTCCCTCTCTTGTTTTTACTTATGAATTCAAGAGCATATGTTCTGTCTGAATGGACCCTTTGCGCATCAATTTCTACCATCCACCTAGTTTGGTTTGTTGCCACCCTCAACCCACATTCGATAATGTTCCATGTTGATACGCCAGTGTCATACCTCATACTCCAGCCACATAATTCACTCTCAAAAATCTTTCCAGGCTCACATTCCATAGTTTCCATCACTCGAATTTCCCTTTCAACTATATTCGCTGATACGTCTTGATCTGGAATGTGCAACATTAGCTTTGTGTCCTTTATTTCACAATCTAATATTTCTGGCGGTCTCACTGTCATTTGTACAGTGTCAAGGTTATCAATGCGTTCTAATTCACGAATTATTTGTACTCCTAAAGCAGTATCTATATTCTTTATTTGCACATATGCTACAAATGTATAATTTGGACTCCATATCCGCCCCATTCTAACCTCAATGATAAGTTGGTCTCCTGTTCGTAAGGTAATGAGACATTGATCCAATCCCCATTTTCTCCCCTGTCTTCCTGTTTTAACCCCACATAATTTTGTGTTATCAATTTTTACTTCTATCTCATACCATTTCTCACCCTCTCCTAATTCTGACGGGATGGGTAGTGTAACTACCCATTTCCACATAGTATGTACATCTCTTCTCTTACGTATTTTAGTATGCAACCTACCATAAGCAGTGGAGGCATGTTTGAACTTAATTGAGAATGCTGACCCCAGTCCCAGTCTATCCTGGGTTGGAATGTGTGTAGTTGCATCGTACTCATCTAGTTCATGGCTCCTGGCTTTTCCCCAAGATGGTCGGGTCAATGTCTGGATCAGCTGAACTGTCTGATCCCTTGGTTTCCGCACAGGCTTTTCCAATGCCAGTTTCTCCTGCCCCTGAATTCCTGATAGCATCCACATCAGAATGCTCATCAGTTGCAGTGTCTGAGTTATTTTGTTTGTCATTTTCCTCTGGTTTACCGCCCTGTTTTTTCCCTTGTACTTTTGTACAATGGCTCAGGTGGTACCATGTGGTGCTTCCTTCCACCTGGACTGCTGTCGGCGTAGCTCTTACTACGTTGTAGGGACCTTCCCGCCTTGGCTCGTGCCACTTCCTTCTGAAGATCTTGATGTACACTTGGTCTCCCGGTACCACTGGTCTTCCGACCTTCTGGTCTGGATCTGGATCTTTCCTTTTTTCCTGCAGAAAAATAGACCGATGGATGCCGGTTAATTGTTCCATATAATCTTTCAATTCTATTTGCAATTGCTCAAGTGGAGGTCCCTTATAGGGACCCCTTAGCTGAGGTGCTGGCATAGGCCTTCCTGTTAGCATTTCATGCGGTGTTAGATGTGTGCTTCTATGCGTTTGCATGCGATAGCTCATTAGTGCGAGTGGCAGAGCATCTACCCAGTTTAAGTTAGTAGTAGCACAGATTTTGTTTAGTTTGGCTTTTAAAGTCCCATTGATTCTTTCAACCAAACCTTGACTTTGGGGATGATATACTGCCCCCAACCTCTGTTTAATTCTTAGCTGCTGTAGAATTCCTTTAGCTGTTTTCTGTACAAATGCTGACCCATTATCTGAACTTATTTCTGATGGTATGCCAAACCGTGGAATGACCTCTTTTGTCAGGAATTTGACAGCAGTCTCAGCTCCTAAATTTTTGGATGGAGTTGGGCGCCAATTATGTTGTGGCGTGAAAAACACACAGGAGTTCAAAGTCACGTGGGTTCCCAATTTATTCACAGCTCATGCAAGATACACAGCAATAAACTGGAACCCTGATCTCAGGTCCCGACAGTTTATATATCCTTCTAATGTCAGCTTGGGCATATGTTATTCACATCTGCGTAGTGTCTCATACTTAGGTCAAATTACCCTTCCGACTGTTGTTGTGTTCGCACATCCTCCATATCTTGAGTACATGGGTTCATGTTTATTTGCTCTTTCTAAGCTCAGTATGTCCTGACCGACTGATCGGGACCCTCCAGCATGATGGATGCACATTACTTCACACACACAGAACAACATGACTATATAAGGTCATGCAGTGATTCAAAACAGAGGTTCACACAAGAGTTATATTGTAATAAAAGATATATTGAATTCCACCACATCTGCTGGTCCCAGATCTGCTGGTCCCAGTCCTACCGAGTCCGTCTGCTCCGCCGGTTCAGTTTGCAGAAGTCGGGGTATCAGGCTCCACCTCGGAAACAAAAGGCAAAGGGGGGAGTGTAGTCGCTCGACGGGGGACGCACTGATGAAAACTGGAACTGCAAAAAAAAAAAAAAAAAAAATGCCTACAAACAGTTTGTGTGGATAATTACAGGCGTGTAGCTTAAGCGTCATAACTGTTGCTGCTGGTGATTTTCACAGATTCTGCTCCTTTAAAATGACTCGTCGTGTTTTCATTTTACATCCTGACAAACAGAATGTTCTTATTCAGGTTCCTGCTTCTACAAAATATTTAAACATTTCAAAATGATCTGACAAAAATAAAGACGGGACCTTCTTAAACACGCAGAACTACGTCTCAATTCATCTCAGGATCATTTCATGTTGAAGTTCACACCAACATAATGATGTTGCCTCAGCAACTGCTTCTAATGTAATGTTCAATCAATACGTGTCAATAGAGCCTGGATGGGGATGAATCAGCAGTTTGGCTGTGCTAAGCTTGCATTCGTTTTAACTGAGACACATTTTTGAAAAATGGAAGCTCTCTAAATGGTGAATGTCTCTTTATGGAAGGAGACAAACAGATGCTTCTGTCTCCATGAAGCATCATCTGAGAGCAGCAGAAGCTTCACGCAGGGAAAAGTCAGCATCAGGCTCTCAGTGTGGCTCCTCATGTTTTACTCTTTAACCCACTGCACCGCAGAATCAAAAGCTTTAAAAACAGATTGGTTCATTTGGTAACTTTCAGCTGTTCCATTTGCAGAGTCACAGAGAGGCTGCATGACGTCATATCACACTCACACCGTCATATGGACAGTTTAGAGATACTAAATCACCTACATTCCATGTTTTTGGACTATAGAGGAAGCTGAGCAGCTGGAGGAACTAACACTGACACAGAGGGAGGCCCCAGGTCTGGATTGGAACCCATAACCTTCTTGCTGTAACGACTGCATCATTGTGCTTAAACACATGTATGTGGCTGGGATGAATTTTGAAGGTCAGTCAGTCGACAGTAAGAAGGATTATTTCTGCACGAGTCACAGACTTGATCTTTTTTATCAGTCATGAAGCTTCTTCCTCCCTTTTTACACGTCTCTGGTTCAATAATGAAACCTCTACATGTCTCAAGTCTGTTGCTCACACAGTATGACCTCACTCAGCAGTGACGTCATTTCTTATTAATGCAGAACAGGGGTGGGAAAATATCAACCACTAGATAGCAGCAACAGCCTCATTTTCAATCCCTGTTTCTTCTTCCTCCATAACCCTCTGCAGGCAGCTCCTCTTCCTCAGCAGCTTCATGCTCACATCAGCTGCTCCTATAGATGAAACAACCTGAATGTTACAATGTCAGGAAAAACAGGGGAAGACAGTTTAATTCGTATCCAGTGCAGGAATTATCATAATTAAAC
The DNA here is from genome assembly GCA_037577475.1 of Chaunax sp. Z400. NCBI lineage: Eukaryota > Metazoa > Chordata > Actinopteri > Lophiiformes > Chaunacidae > Chaunax > Chaunax sp. Z400. Next base: position 30,895,783 of record CM075190.1, read on the forward strand.
CTTTTTTTTTGTTTATTTGTATGTTTGTTTGTTTTTCTATAGGTAAAAAATGCAGACAATCATTTTCTTTCTCATTCCCATGAGATATTTTGACATGTTTGATTTAATGTCTAATTTAAATAAATCCATGAATAATGATATAAAATGTTCGTATTTCTGATATCTATGAGTGTGTATGGTTTGCTTGTATAAATGCTTGTTGTAACTGTCCTTCCTGTCTGTCTGATGACTGTGGGACCCTTTTTGGACCGGTGGAATAATCCACATCTATCGACAGGAGAGCTACTGCATGTAGCCTTGGATTACTCTGTGGCTCTTTACCACCATGGAACTTCCTGCCACAGCCACCCAGGAGAGGAGGCGCCATCAGCGCTGTGAGAGAAGGAGGAAGCGTGGCAAGTTGTCCAAAGTCCTGTCAAGGCCTGTTAGTCCTACTAGTCCTGCTGTTTGGACTATGAGCTGGTCTGTAACTGGGATTGCTGGCTGACTGTTTCCATCTAAATGTGGTTTCATGAAAACATCCCAGACAGAGTTTCATCAGGATTCCCAGGACCTGGGCTGTGTTTCCATGTAATGACTGGTGTGAATACTTCATTAGTCACAAACCACTGTTCACCACAGCGGGAGCTTTAGTGGAGGCAGTTTACTTCCCCCCCCCCCCCTAGTGTTTCTGGTAATGAGGATGTGAGAACTCTGCTGTGAGCAACAAACAGCCAGAGACTTCAACCATGTCAGTTCAAAGACCAACAGGAAGACTCTGTGTTTATGTAAATGTCCTGAATGTACAGTCATCTTCTCACGTTGCCCAGGATGAAAAGGCTGAATACATTAGCCTGTGATGCTACAGTTAGCCTTGTTATTGTGCAGTGTTGCTTCAGGGAAATGAACTCTGTGAATTAAGAGGAATAAGTGCTCTAAATGTGTGATTTTGTGATGTATGATCTCAGCTGTCATCATCATCATCGTACTGATGGAGCTCCTGCTCCGTCCTTCTGCCCCCTGTGTCCTCATTGTACTTATAGAGGTTTAACTGTCATAAAAGTCTCATGTTAAGGCAGAAATGAGTAGCTGATTAATCTTGATCCAGATCTGATAATGAACATCTGAGCAGAAAGGGCAGCAGCACAGAAGGAAAACTCTTTTTAGAGTAGTATCAAAATGACCTTTCCTCTGGTGCTAATAGTGATAAAAATCTAAAGCCTATTTTACTAGATTAGCCTGTACTGTATAAATGTGGGTGTTTCAAACCAATGTAATGGATGATTGACTCTTTTCACACTAGTTTTTGTCTTTTTCCAGACTCTCTGGTTACTTTATTTCTTTTCTTTAGTCTCTCTTTCAGACCAAACACAAACTGAACTATTTTTGTGACGATGTCTGGAAGGTCAACACAGCATCACTCTGGAAAACTGTCCACCAGGTTTCACTGCGGATCAGAGCTGAGTCTGATAAAAACCCTCTGACTGTTTTACCTGGGACTTAATGCCAACCCTCCTTAGACAAAGCTAGATGTTAGCAGGAGTTACTGGTTTTATCCATTTGACAGAGATATGTGAAAGTTAATGTTTTTATTATTCATCCAATCAAAAATGTTAGTTTCTCGCATTCAATAAACATAAGTGCTGATAATGTGACTGATAATCATGTGACTGATAATATGATTGATAATGTGATTGATAATAATGTGACTGATATAATTTGATTGATCATTGGAGAAAAGAATACAGGATTTTTCTGGGAAAATAAAAAGCTGTCAAACAGGAATTAGTTTTGATCTTAGTGCAGTTAATATTAATATTAGAGTTCTGATATGATCTATATATCAGACATTCCCACTTTGATCATGATCATTCAGCGACAAACATCTTTTCTCTCATCTATTGAAGGACCTCTTCAGCCCCCCCCCCCGAGACCACCGTCTCAGCAAAGGTCGACTCCAGCTGAGTCAGAACCAGATAAAGTGGTTGTTGAGACGATGAGGGCTGCAGGCAGAGATAATGGAGCCGTTTTCAAGATCAAGATAGAAAATCATCCCCGCTGAAATAAATAATGATTAAGGCTTTAAGGATGGATCCAGATCCTAATCAATGAGAGGGAAAAGTTGAAAACACTTAAATGAAATTTCTCTTTTAGATATAAACATTTTAACATGTAAACCCATTTCTTATGCACTGATAATGAAAAATGAGCCAATAATAAAATCCGAATATTCTGCTTTTACACCCTTAATGCTGCTTGTAATTTAGCTGATATTATTATTTAGTCTCCAGTCACACTGGAAAATGGACACAACACGTTGATAAGTCTCCCACTGTAAAGAAATGCTCCCATCTTTAAGAGGAGGAGCCTGAAACTAGCAGAACAGCAGATGCAAAGAGACCATAATGTTCCTGTGGTGAGGGCATGCTGTCATGGGGGGGGGAGTGGCTTCTAAACACCACTTTAATCTGCCCTTTTGGCTTTCTGTCCAATAGGAGCACAGAGTTGTATTAAAATAGATAATATGAGAGGCTGCTGGGCCGGAGGATAGCCAGACAGACCTATATAACAGATTGAGACATGCAGAGGTAATCCAAAGGGTTTAAATCTCACTCATACACATGATTATCATTTTTTTCTTTTTCTTTTTTTTTGTTGGGGGGGGGGGGTTGGGTTATACTGGCATCTGCATTAGATGGAAAAAATCTATTTTGTGTTCAGTGAATCCACTCTGAGCTCTGCAAGTCTCTAAACTGCAGGTGAGGTGGGTAATTCAAACGCTCGGCTTATCACTCTCAAGTGCAATATACTGATTGCAGTGGGGGAGTCATCAGTGAGGAGTTTACAAGCAAAACAACAAATCTAAAGAAATTAATTTCAGTGTGGGGAGACATGGCTCTGAGAGGAAACAGACATTTCTCTGCAGGAATCCTTCGTCTTCAAGAGGACCAGCATCCGTCTGTGTGGCTAACGCCTGTAGCATTGCTGTTATACAGAGTCAACAAGGTCACTTCCTGTCTCTGAATGAACAAAAAGAGCACACAATGGACTCGCAGCATAGAGATGAAGCTCTTTGGCAAGAGAAGCACACAATTTCTTGCGTAACCAACTTCCCAACAGTGGACTCATTTCAGATGAAGATCCCTGATTGGATGATTGGATCAGTTTGGAAACACTCCAAACAAAATATTTTACATGAAGCAATTCGAGACACAATCCACACAAACACACACACAGGGCTGGTTTAAATACAGGCATTTAATAAAGTGTAATGAAAAAGAAATGAATTTATGAACACTGCAGCAAATTAAACCTGTAAATGCTTCAATGCTGTATTTGTGTCTCATTTACATCCTGTTTTCCTGACATAATAAAGCATTGCTCTGTGCGTAGTGCGTCCACACAGTTACAGTTATGAACTGGAAGAGTGACAGATGTGTGTGACTCTAATACCCAGAAATAAATAAAATGATAGCCAGCACACACCACCGCCCTCCACCTACATATTTACAACACAACAACGATCAGGTGAGCATTCTCTCTGTCGATGGTGAGAATGTTACTGAGGCACATAGTTTTGCTTTGTGTGGGTAGAAAATAAAAAAAGCAGTTTGTTGAATATAAAAAGGAAGAAATCATCCTGTGATGGAACAAAGAGTCGTCGAATGTAATTATATGACAAAATAATATGATACAAAAGAAAGACAGTGATCCAATCTGGACCTGGTTGAAAAAAGAAACGGTAAATGATGCATTCTATATACATTATGGGATGTGATCAGTCTCTTTACACATCTATATGATCATTTAAAGTAAGCAGGATTCCAAACACGCCATTAATGAAGATCCAACATGTCCAAAATGCACCCATAAAGATGAGAATCTAGATTATTTGGCTAGTCTATTCCATAGATTTATTGCAAGTATCAAAGCTCTGTAGTCACATCTTCACATGTTTAAGTCTTACAGCCAGTCTTTGACATGATCCTCTGTGGGGCAGCAGAAATAGCAACTGGAAGGTCAACAGGTTAAACGTGTACTTGGCTTGTATTGGCAAGTGAAGACATAGAGCTGAGCACACGTGTAAAATGTGGATGATTAGAGCAGCACCTGGTGTGTTCTGACAATGCAGAAACCTTTTCACACGTGTCAAACCATCCTCATGTTATCCCAAGATCTGTGTAAGTAAGTTTTATAATTACATGGTACATAAAAAATATTGTCAGCTACCATGAGACAGCTACCATGTGCTAACATCTTTCTATTCCAGGGTCGTGATCCATTCATCAGTTAACACAGCAAAGTAGCTGCTGAGGCGTGACTTTCCATTCTTGAAATTAAAGGAGCACAAACCCAACAAACTAACAAACCCAACAAGCCAACAAGCCCAACTACTACCCTACCCTTTGCCTTCTAAAGGTGACTTTGGATGGAAGACCCTGTCCTTGAGCATCCAAACGGGTGTCCATGTACTGGCAGTCATGTGAAGACCTTCTCCTTGGCTTTTTAAATGAGTTTCATGGTGAACCTGCCCCCATCACCTCCATCCCCTCCGCCCCCACCCATGGAAGACCGAGGGACAAAGTCAATAGTTGCCGTGTGTTTGATCTGACCTTTGCTCTGGCTCCAGAAGAACATGAAGACAAAGCAGATTGCCACCGAGCTGAGGAACGACAGGAAGCCCATGGTGGTGGCGATGATCAGGGTCTTTGCGTCAAATGGATATGGCTTGGGCATTTGAGCTGAGGAGTTGGCAGCTTGGTGATTTGAAGGCTCTACCCAACCCTCTTCTGAGAAGAAGGGGATGGTTCGATTACGGGGGAGCCCCTTCACGTACAGACCAACTGTCAGGCTGTCATTGCCGGCGGCATTGCCTGCCAGGCACTGATATGAGCCACTGTCCTGGACTTGGGCAAAACGCACTTCTAGAGTACCATTCGGCAAAACTCTGATGCGTCCTGTTGGAGACAACACATTCTTATGGGATGAGATCCAGGTGATAGATGGGAATGGATCCCCATCAGCCTTACAGGAGAAGAGAACTGTTGTGCCCTCCTCTACTCTCGCCTCCTGCGGCCTGCGGTCCATGATACGGGCGGGGCGGCAGGTAAAGACCCTCGGCAGCTCCTTCTCTGAGAAGTCTCTGAATTCACGCTGTCTCACCGCATCAGGAGATGAACAAGTGGGCTGATGTCTATCAAAGTTCAAACGCAATCGGCGGCGGACCATCCAAATGAGTCGGCAGTCACATGCTAGGGGATTTCCATCCAACCGTAACACCTGAAGGTTGCCCACGGAGTGGAAGACGCTCTCCTCCAAAGTCGTGAGCTCATTGGAGGTCACATTAAGCATGCGAAAGTAGGCCAGTCCCCTAAAGGCCCCTGGCTCTATTCGTAACAGGCTCCCCCCTGCTAGGTGTAACTCTTGGAGTCTCAGGAGGTCCCCTAGCATATTACCTTGGATAACAGTGATGGGGTTGTAGGACAGGTCCAGGTAGCGCAAATACACCAGGTGACGAAGAGCGGAGTAAGGAATAGAACTTAGGTTGCAGTTGCTGATGACAAGCGAGGTCAAATTAAGCCCAATCAGGCTGTTGCTGGCTATAGTGTCCAACGCTGGCCAGCTTGAAATCAGAAGGCTCCGAAGAGAGTGGAGTCGTCTGAAAGCATTGTTGGGTAGCGTAGAAATGGTGAGACGTAGCATACGAAGATGTGTTAGGCTCTGGAGCTGGGACAGTGCCTCAGTAGGAACGGAGGTCAGGTTGCTACGGTCTATGTTGAGCTCCTGCAAATTTTGCAGACCAAAGAACGCCCGCTGGGAGATGAAGACCAAGTCATTCTCCTCAGCATCCAGCGTTTGAAGGTTCACCATTTCTTTGAAGGTATAGTCTAAGAACACCAGAATCTCATTCTGGCTCAAATCCAGAAAGCGCAGACTGGACAGGCCAGAAAACACCCCAACCGGGATGATCTTGAGTCGGTTATTCTTAATCCGAAGCGTCCTGAGATTCTGTAAACCCTGGAATGCCTCCACCTCAATCATGGAGATAATGTTATCACTGAGATCCAACTCTTGAAGCTGCAGGAGGCCAGAGAACTGGCGACGTCCCACAGTCTTAATCTTATTGCGGGATAAATCCAAACGTCTGGCATCGCTGGAAAAGCCGTCTGGCACCGAGTGCAAATATTTGCCAGTGCAGATTACTTCTTTGGTCTCGGGTCGACACACGCAGCGTGGGGGACAGCTTCCTGCAGACACACCCAGTCCCAACTGGAGCAGGATGCTCCAAGCCCCCCATCGGACGACTGACTCCACAAACATCTTACCCCCAGCCTGAGAAGAGACACAGAGTTAAATCAAAATATATGTTTGCACATCCCTCATTTAGTTCCAACCTGTATCAAGACTCACCGTTTCAGTGTTGGAGTGCAGATTTTCATAACCAGTGGCAGTCAAGCTGAAATCTGGGTGGAGTTAAATCCTCTGTAGAAATGTGGTGCCGTCAGTGACGTTCCCTTCAGAGAACCCTGGACAGAACAAACAAGACAAGCCTCAACAGAATACTACAAACAATGTCAAAGTGATGAGGTCAGAGTCATTTTAGTGTCCCACCAAGACAGCTGTCATTTTCACGCCCAGCGTTGTCACAAAAGTATTTGGCCCATAAGAGTGTGGCTCTTAAAATGACTTGTGCTCAGGCTTAATGATGCAGCAGGAAGAACCACTAACCAGCATAAACCTGGTCTAAAGTCAACGTCATTTTGTGCCTTACTGAACCCAGATTATGTCAAGGAGTTGGACACACATTAAATTAGATCAAGAGATCAATAAATATGTTTGTTTGTTTGTGTTTATTTGCAATTACAGTACTTGAAGTGAACTTTTTTGGGTTTATTATTTTTTATTTCTATTGAGACTATGATGAAACTATTTCTACCATAGGAAATGTCTCTTTTTTTCTTTTTTATTATACTTGTCACTTTATATTCTGGTGTAAACAACATGATTTGGGTATCACTGTATGAGTATTTATTGACCAGCCTACATCTCTGCAGTGCAAACAACATAATAACAATTTAACTAATCACCAAAGAAAACATCTCCTTTTTTACTGAGGACATTTTATACTATCAAAGATGGAAAAGTACCATTAAGAATACTTAATACTCATGAACATGTGATCTGTCCTAAATTAAAAAAACTTTTTTACTTTTCAAAATAATTGGATTTTGTTTCTACAGTATAGTTAAAACATATCCATAAGTTTTAACAAATGATGAATTGCATTATTTACTCGGTTTGTGTCAAAGTGAGAAAGTATGTCAAACATTTCCAGGCTAATCTGTGAATCACAGTTATAGTTATGAAATCTCTGCCCAACTTGTTAAATGTAATATTCATTCCATATGCAGTGATTTTCCAGATACATACATTAAAACAAGTTTGGATAAAGGAGAAAATTAACTTTGAATAAGATTTAAATGATGGATTCCGAGAACAGATCAAAATATGCAGATAAACCGTTTCCTTTGTTATTGATGATGATTGAAAGCACAGAGGAGTCCGAACAGAGGCCCACCAATATGACATAATGACATCGTTCTGTGTGTGTCTGGCCTTGTCTGCTGAATAAACCAGAGTGGGGGAAGTACGTGAAGTAAATTATGTATCAGCATCTCCAAAACTACCAGTGAGATCAGGACGTGCAACAAATAACTAACCTCAGAAATCAGTTCTACTTCACAGCACAGCAACGGAACAGAAAACTCAAAGCACCCCCAAAAAAACCCACTCATACAGAGCAGAGATAAAAGAAATTCTATATTACACATTAAAAATAGAGCTAAGAAACGAAGCCAGTTACCAGCCCAGCCTGCAGCAGCTTCTCTCTCCACCATCACACCGTCTCCACAGTGTGGACTCGCCCTCGCTGCAGCTCGACAGTCCGCTCTGTCTCATCTCTGCTCTTAATGCAAACAGCTCTTCTACTGGCTGGCTGGGAGCTTTGACTCCCAACCCAACAGACTCAGACTCAGCTCAGACTCAGACTCAGACCCGTATATCAGAGTGCAGGGATGCCAGACACGGATACTGGCAGTTTATTCGACGTTGGACTTCAGCCAGTCAGAGGAGGAAGTGTCTGAGTCGGGTCGGGTCCCATGATGGTCTTAATGCTCTCTCAGAACCTCCCTCTTCTCTGGACATGAAATCTGAATGTAAATAAACGGATTATTGACAACAAATATTGTCTTTTAGCCAATGAGATCTGTTGAGATCTGTCTCCTTAGTCTCCGAGTGTGTATTACAAGGGAGGGGCTCGCAATTTAAATGTGTTGGTCCCCCCCTGGGCAACCTTATGAGAGACACAGACTGGCAGGTGTGTGATATCTCAGGAGGGTCGGCTGTCAGCTGCTGTGTCCTTCCAGCCAATCAGGAGTCAGGATCACTCCTCCTCTGCCTCTCTGCACACATCATCAAGCTTACAGTCCAGCCAAAGGTCACGACCCCGGAGTCGCAGCCAGGACTGACCCCGTCTGCCAGATTAGAAAGTGCATTTGTACTTTCCACATGTATTTGTCACCCTGCATGGAGCGCGGTCACATGAGGGTCACGTTACAGCGTTAATTACTCTAACTATTTTCTATTATGCACGCCACTGGCTGTTTCTATTCATGACGCAGACAGCGGTTACTTAAAGGGTTGCTGCTGCAGTTCTACAAACACCTGAAACCTGTGAGGAATATAATACAGAACAGCTGCATGTCAGACAAACAGGAATCTATAGTATCTATATTAGACAGTGAGGGAACTCCTGTCCGCTGCAGAAATGATGTCTGAGTATTTAGAGTGTTGCTGTATTATAGCCTACAGTGTGATGAATCTACTGGGTACTGAAACCACACTGAGCCTCGTCTGTCTGAGTCTACAGAATATCTTCAGCTTTAGTTTCTGTGCAGAAAAACTTCCCAGCCTCATCAGAGAAGCCAGACTTTCCTTCTGAAAGACTTTTGTTGTGGATTGAGTTTTGTAGGTTCTATGTTTTCTGTTTCCTGTTTTATTTTTGTAAGTTGACTCATTTACTTATTTTCTTATGATCTGTTTTATCCTTTTGGTTCCTCTGACCTGTGTTTTAGTCTTCTATGTTTTTAGTTTGTTCTCTTTCTCTCTGTCTTGTTAGTTTATTATTTTATCCTCCTCATGTTTTCTCTTTAAGTTTTCCCTCCTCTGTGATTGTCTGATCGTTTCCTCCTGTGTCTGGTTGTCTCCTCCTCCCTGTGTCACCTGTTCCCCATCTCCTCTCGTTACCTGTGCATTTAGTGTTCCTCCTGTTCGTGGTCAGTCTGTTTGTGTTTCCCTGCCTTGTCCTTCCTTGTCCTGCTGTTTCCTGCTTTGTACAGTTTCTGCCCTGTGATCCTGTTTTGCCTCAGTTTTTGCTTCTTGTTTTTGGATTTTGTGCCTTTGATTCTGTTGCCTCCTTTTTTTGTGGATTTTTTGACTATTATTTAATTAATAAATTCAAGTCTCCCGATATTGCCATGGAGGTCCCTTGAATCAGGTGTATTCTTTATGAAAAACCCTGAAAATTAGTCCAAAATCAGACGTAAATAATCCCAGTATGTCTTGAAAATTACCAGCACATTTAATTATTACTACCTGCTGCTCAGCAAAAAAACGCATTGACCATTTTTGGGAGAATGAAAATAAAGAAGAAATAAAAAAAATCATTATAGGAAGTACAGATGATGTCATTTCTTATTCCAAAATTAATGTTATTGCTTGATGGGGGGGGAAACACAGTAAAGAAATGTGAAAAACACATCATCTGTGTACATTTGCATTATGCATGTGAAACATGTAGAACAGGCCCATAAAAGTGAATGAGGATTGTCTGAGAAGCATCATCAGAAGACTTGAGGACACATGGAATACTTTGGATACGACTAACTGACTCCAGACTCTGGCATCATTACAAACAATAGAGAACCACAGATCTAGATCTGGTAGACCACATGGACCAACCCCTGCCCAGGACTGATCCATACAGCTATTTGTTCAACAGATTCACAACTACGACATCTAGTGCATCAGTAATACCTGGTTCACATTGAATCATGGGTGAAAGTGTTAGGAATCGTATACATGAGGCAGATCTCACCAGAACATGACCTAACACAGGCCACAGGGTGACAGTGTTTGTTTGCCTCTGCTCTGGAGCTCTGAGCATGAACATCCATGCCAACCAGTCCATCTGATGCAGAATGCACAGTCTGGTCCCGGCTGGGTTTCCTGACACTTGTTAAAGAGCTATTTTTAGCTCGTCACAGTGAGAAAGACAAGAGGCTCAAATCCCCAATTAAAGCGGCTGGAACAGAACAACAGCGCCGGATCACAGAGAAAGTCACTGGTGCTCTTCAGTGAGTCTGTGTTGTGTTTGTGCCGTTCTTTTTTATGAGCTGCTGGCACCTGCTGCAGTGTGACGGCCCCTGAGACCTCCTGCATGCAAGCAGCAAATATTAAAAGGTTTGCTGGCAGAGCAGCTGTCGGGTGCAGGGCTGGAAAACAAACCGGCCGGAGGTTCCTCCTTTGGTTTGTTGGAGAAAGGACTTGTAAACAAGATCATGTCAGGAGTCACATCTAAGTTCACCAAAATGTTTAAAGTCCACCTTCAGCCAAAAACATGTTTTTTTTCTTCTCATTCCTGCAGAGTGTTTGAGCTTCACTGTGCAGAACCTGACACTATGAGGCTGAATCACATTCATTTTCTCTGTGCTCAGTCATCTGATGTTTGAGAGGCAGATCTGTGATAAAGATCTGTTACATCACATCATTTAGAAGCCAATCCTCGTCCAATAATCATCACAGAGTAACCGAAGCATCAGGCGCACACTGAGAGTGGACTTTAGTATGAAACATCTTGTGATTAGCAGAAATGACACATATTTGCATATTCATATATTCTGCAGAGAGCAGTAGGTGCAATTTCATGAATTTTAATGTGGTCATTATAGTTTGTCATTCTGAAAAAACCCTGTCAGACACACTTAAATTTAATGTGTGCCTTAAAACGTCTGGAGGGGATGTTTAAAATTCAAGGGACGGGACAGAGAAAAGTTTCCTGTCTGCAGGAGGAGCCTGTTCCACATATTAAAGTGGACACAGTGATGAACAGTAACAGAACAGGCTCAAATATCATGACATCATCACATCACATGAAACTGAGACGGCTAATGCCAGGTCGACCCCCTCTATCCGATGATGAAGGACGAACATGGACGTGCAGAGCTGCCTGTGACTCAGCAGGTCCTGAAAGTAGCATCCAGTGGGAATCAGTGCTATTGTTAGCAGGCTGGTCTAATGAGCCTCTGAGCAGAATACAGATTAAACATCATGATGAAATGTTGAACTGGGCAGGAAACGTTCACTATTGGTTGATAATTATGCAGGAAACAGAAAATAAATGACTTACATGAGAACTTGTAGAATATACTCTAAATATACCAACCAGCAGTCAATCAACCATTAAAAGTGGAAACAGTCTGAGGTTAAAACACAGTTTGGACAAATGTCCAAATATGTTTTATATATGAAAATGGAAAAATATCCACAATAGCTGCGTTATCAACGAGAAAAATCAGACACAAATCTGTTTAGCTTGTCTGAACCGGTTTGGTAGTTTTTAGCGATAATGTTGAAAAACACCCTAATTTGTAAAGTTAAGGAAAGTTTCACCCGTTTTAAATGGATGAGCACCATTTTTTATTCTTTTTATTTTCTGGCCCATACCTCGATATCCATCCCATAGTTTCTGCATAATTAACGAAAATATTGAAAAATACCCGACCTCATAATGTCTCGCCTTCCCTTTCAATGACTGAGTGAATGATGAATGATTCCTTTAAACTTTGTCCCTTTTCCTCTCCATGCAGTTGTCAAAATGAAACAATTGGCAAGAGGTGAAGATATCAGTGAGGGATGGACAGACTGAGCGATAGAGGGACAGATGCATGATGGGTATTTACACCCATGTAATTTGTGGTGGAAGTGGGTCACAGTGACAGATCCACTCACATGGGTCTTGTTCCAGGCTGCGTGTTGGATAAAGCACTCCGCTGTAATTCCTCATTCTGACGAGGAGAGAGTTAAGACTGTGCGACATCACACAAAGTGCACCGTCTGCAATATTAATAATAGCACAAATAAATGAGGGAAGGGAATTAGTCTCAGCACGGCGCCTATGTGATGTGACAAATTAGGTCGTCTCCATGAACAGCGATGATGCTTCGCCGTGCATCAGAGGGATGAGGAGGGGTCAGACATTAAAGAGGAGCTGACAGGAGACGCAGGGCTCTGAACCTGGAACAGGAAAAATACATCAGGAAGACTTCAGACTTCAACTCAAATAAACTCCTCATGAAATGTGGGGCAGGAGACTGTTGTTGTCAAACATGTGGTCTCATGTTTCTATTATTGAAAGACTGACAAAAACTGATTCCCTCAGTGCAGTGAACAGTGAAGAACTCTGAGGTCACCCCATCAGGAGAGGCAAACCAGGCAAATGTTTGGGGCCCTGCAAAGAACTCTGGGAAAGGGCATCTCCAAAAATACCCCACTCATCCTGAACATTTTACTATGACAACTATAAACACTTTAAAACTCCCATGAAGGCACCAACAACACCCCAAAACCACCTAATGTGTCCGTCGACGCCCACATACTTCCATAATATCTTTTATGTTGGCATCAATACGTCCACTAGAGGGCAGTGAGGAGTCAAAGAGTCAAAGTGGTAAAAGCAGAGGTAACGATGTCGTCAGCGGTGGTCTGTGAGGTCATTAAATACATCCAGACTTGAAAATACATCCTCTCTGCCCGGGGGACCCCAGAGATTAGGATTGCCACTGGTAATAGACGTGTCCCCTCAGAAACTTTCACTCAAGAAAAGTATAGAAGAAAAATAAGAGTATATAAAGCAGACGGTCAGAGATCACTGTGATCATTAAAAGAAACAAATGAGGAAGAAATGAGGAAGAAAATAATAAAAGCAAGGACAAAAGGAGGATAGAAAATTCAGAATATCAAAAGGCACTAAGTTGATATACTGTATATATAAAGTTTGGTGAAGAAAAATGATTAAAGACCGATGGACATACTGGTGAATGGACACCCCCCCACCCCCTCAATCGTTTTTGTCATGGGGTAAAATTGAAGAGAAGGAGGAGGGAGAGACTGCATAGGGGAAAAAATAAGAGAAAGCAAATATTCAGAAGTTGAAATGAGGAAGAAATAAAGGGAAAATGTTGGGAAAAAACATTAGGAAAAAGGGGGGGGCAACATAGAGATAAAAGAGAGAAGAAGAACATTAAAGATAAAAAAGTAGGAAACCAACAAAATAATGAGGAAAAAACAGAATATAATGTAGAACAAGTATCAAAAATGCAAATAGCGACTGGAATAAAAATGGTACTAAAATACTGGAGTAAAAGACTTTATAGGCTTCTGTATTTTCTGTCTTTGTTCAAAAGAGCCTCTGAAACAAAAACTACAGAGAAAGCTGGACGAGTTTTTTACAGCTGTGCAGATTAACATTAAATGAGGTGAGCTTGTGAGGAAAAGAAATCTCTACTGTAATATTTCACAGAAACCTAATCTCCTCTCACCAGAGTGCAGGTGATCATCTATCCAGCCCACATGCTAATCTGATGGGGCTGATCCTGAGCCGGAGGGGCCTGAAGGCTTCCTGTAACTGACAAACAGACTCATCTGTTTCTGAACAACCTCCAAACACTGTGTAAACTGCACATACAGGGCGTGGCACGTGGGTGGGTCTAACAGGCCTCGGTCCGAAACTGTGCTGATTCAGTTTGGGGTCAAATTTATCTTCAACAGTTCCTGATCTAGATCCTGAAGAAAACCACCATCAGTGAAATCTGATTTTTCTAGAATAACTATCAGATTAATAATGAAACCAATGTGATCCAGATTCTAGGGGCAGGTTTTCATGGTCCAGGATCACATTAATCTGTCTGCTGATCATGAAATCTGTTCAGGAAGCAAACTTATGATCGATTTTATGCAAATCATTTGGTTTCCATAGTTACACGTTATGGTCATTTCCTCTGTTCTTGTATCCGATCCAGTGTACTGTAAAAAAAACATCTTGTTTTGTTCCTGACCTGATGGTCATTATTCATTACATGCCACTAATTTGCATTTTTATATCATCAGTGAAGAAGATCTTGTTTCTTGAGCTCTTTGTGACTAGAATTAAAGGCTCCATAGAAGTCTGTCAGTTACCAGAGGTTGATTTCCCCATGTGGGTCCTGATGATACCTGATGATGCAAACTGACAATCAGAACTGAAATACCAGAACCAGAATTAAAATACAAGGAAGCATCATTTTTCATCCTGGATCTGGACCAAATGAAAACGATGTGCTCTGTAGACCGGTCCTCATCGCCGAACCAGCGGTCGAGTTACTGCGAGAACATGACCTCATGACAGCTTGTGACGAACGCTTGAACACCAGACAAGCCTTTAAACAACAAACCACAAAACCCACACTGTCTTCAATCAGCCACCTGGAGCTGCTTCCTCTCTACGCCAACTAACATCTTCATATCAATGACTTATCGGTTTGCTCATTTATCAGTGGAGCTGTGAGGAAGACTGACGACGTCTCCGGCGACCCGCCTCGCTCTCGTTGAGGCTTCCAGCCTAAAGACCTTTTGTTAAATGGGTAAAGAGAAAAGGAATTATTACTGAACATACAGCCAGTTAATGGTGGGGGTTTTTCTGCTGGACAGGAAAACGAGCAGTTTGGAGGGAATAAAGAAATAAGTCTGTTTGTGGAGAACGAGTTTCTATTTTCTGAAGTATTAAAACCTTCTGGGTTACAAAGCTCTCCTGGCTGCCTCACATTTCCTCCTCCGACCACGTCTACGATGCTTCGTCTTTGCTACGTGCTACATGCTACGTGGATCTGTAGCCACAGACATGAGGAGAGTCTGTCCTCAAAGATATTCATAATGTTCACATAGAAAGACGTTCAAACCCCCAGACCGACTCAGATTCCTCAGATTTTGGGGTAAGTC
The DNA here is from genome assembly GCA_037577475.1 of Chaunax sp. Z400. Lineage (NCBI taxonomy): Eukaryota > Metazoa > Chordata > Actinopteri > Lophiiformes > Chaunacidae > Chaunax > Chaunax sp. Z400. The sequence continues at coordinate 30,910,855 of CM075190.1, forward strand.
TTGTCAGATTGCCTCAGTTCTGACCCTGGATATGGAGGAAGAAGATTTAGACGCTGGTGGATGATTCAAGCATCACGACCGCTTTTCATTGTGTTTCTAACATTATTCTAATGATTCATTCGTGTTTCTGAATCACTCTGTGACGTAATTTCCTCTGTGTTTGAAAAGTATATAAGAACCTTGCCTTCCATTGATCGCTCAACAGACCTGATGGATGGGCACCAATAAGAGTGCCCCCTAAAGGAAATCAATTGTCATTAGCTTTAAAGGAAACTACATCACAGGAACACATGAAGGCAGCTAATCTAAGGGAACAGGAGGAAGAACCTTCAGGCTTTTACAGGCCTGCCCCAAATGCATGACATGTAGGATTATTTGTCCTCTATATGAGCTCTACTGAGTACTGAATACTCTTTTAGTTACTCCTCAGCCTCTGTCACACTGCAGGACTGTTCTGTCTTTAGAATATAGGGTCATTGTTCTGTTCCTGAGCCGGCAGCGGCGGTAGTCTTTGTAGTCCAGTCGACGTCTGTATAAAAGGAGCTATAGCGGATGACAGGGGCGGATCCAGGGGCGGGGCCAGAGGGGCACTGGCCCAAGCTGAAATCTGATTGGCCCCTGAAGTGCCCCTGTCCTGTCACTTGTCTGTTTACAACTTGAATACTTGACTGTGTCAAGTTTTTCTCCTCTAAACTGTTGTGTATGCTGTAATATAGTATATAAGTTTTTTCTTTAATGTAAAAAAAACCACAATGTGCTTGAAAAAGGCACAATTTGCATAATATATTCAATCATGTGTGTCTTTACTAAAAGCTATGGAGCCAACAGCAAACAATGAATGACTGGTGAAATATTCTGTGTTTACATCTTACTGAATAAGGAAATGTGCCTGAATGTTGGACATATAGTTGGCCCCTCTGTAAAAAATGTGGCCCCTCTATGGCCCCTGATTTAGAAAATTCAAGATCTGCCACTGGCGGACGAGGCTGAAGGACACGAAAACAGTTTGACCCTAAAACGGTAAATGTTGTGTTTTGGCTGTTCGTTTAGACGACAACGGCAGTTTTAGGGGCCTGAAAACATAAAGTTTGGAAAACAGGCTCCAGAGTGTATCTTTAGAAATGTCGCAGTGAAACTTACATGTGCAAAGAAGAAAAGTAAAATATAGATCATATTCTGAGGTCAGAGGATAAAAGGTAAATGACTGTTGTTGTTGTTTTGTGGTCAACAAAGCGCTGCTCGATGCATCACTAGACGCTGACGCCACGGTGACAGAAGTCATGCCTTTTGTTTGTGGAACAGTGACAAACAATCTAGAGAAATGTAACACAGATGTGTCTTCATGTCTTCCTAGTTTGAGTTTTCTCTGTGTAAAAAGGCTTTTGGTTCAAGTGAAGTCCTTTAAATTCAACCTGCTCTTTCTTCTGTTTCTGTATTTGCTTCTCTTCCTTGTCGCTTCTGTACAAGAAGCTCAACACTGTGCAAATGAAGATATGAATGTAACAAACAGATTTCATCTTAAGCCTCCTGGAACAAACTCTTTATTCTCCGCTGTAGATTTTTCTCTCAACAAATATCATAAAAAAACTGAAGCCACTGACCAAAGAAACATCTCTTTAAAAACGGATTGTGATGTTTTTGCACATAAGAGCCCACAATATGAAAAAAGATGAATACAATCAAACTGGAAAGGACACACGCATTTTCAAAATGAGACACAGCATGAAAGAAAACATGCAGCATGAAGAAACCAATGAAAGCCTGCTTTTCTTAAGGCCAAACAACAGCAGGCTGCTGCTGACACAGGCCTCAGGTCAGCCGCATTCAGCTCTTCATTCATGTCCTCACTACATTCCTCCACCAGCCGAGAACATCTGATCTCTCTATTCATCTATAGAAGGGCTACAAATGGATGTGTGGCCTAAATAGTGTCTGTGTGCACAGTGGGGTGAAAGATTGTGGTTTGATGTTTTAATGTGCAAAACCCTCCAAACACGGCTGAAGACAAGACGGGCAGATGGCACTGATCCAGGATCAGATCCATCTCAGCCCAGACAGCTCGCCAACATCTTAGGGTGAGCCTTACGGTGCTGCCGTTGGAAAGACATGAAAGCTGCGGTGACATCATGTGCAAACAGCAAATGGCTTTTAAAACATGTTTAAAACATTATATTTCATAGATGGAATAAACATGGAGAATTATTAAACATGATGGACGATTAAACGAGAGGCTAATATGTTTTAAATATATGTTTTAAATGAATGTTTTATTATCTTATTTCTTTCATTTTTTTTTATTGATGTAAAAAAAAAAAGTTTGAACTGAATTCATCCTGGATTTTAGATTCACACACTTTAAAATAGGCCACAAGGTGTTGTTTGGTTTACAGTTTGTTTTCACCCGTGTTTGTTGTTTGTTGTTTATTTGTCAGCAAGATTATTTTAAAAGTTAGAAACCAAATGTAGCAACATGTTGTGGAAGCGTTGGACAGGAAGCATTATTGTATTAAAATTTTTAAAAAGTAACTGAGGGAGACAATCTAAAAAAAAACAGGTCTTATGGTAGAAAACATGTTTGAAAAATAGGAAACATGAATGTTTTTGTAGGAAATCATACGATCAATAAGATCAGACCAGAGAAGACGATCAGACCAGAGAAGACGATCAGACCATAAAATACGATCAGACCACAGAAGACGATCAGACCACAGAAGACGATCAGACCATAAAATACGATCAGACCACAGAAGACGATCAGACCACAGAAGACGATCAGACCACAGAAGACGATCAGACCACAGAAGACGATCAGACCACAAAATACGATCAGACCACAGAAGACGATCAGACCAGAGAAGATGATTCCACCAGTGAAAGACTGTAATGTCTTTTTCCACTGAGGCCATGATTAAAAGCAGGAAAACTCGTTAAAGACTTTTTTATGCTTCTTTGCCTGAGGGAATCCACTGAGGTCTGGAGAAGCGGCCCAATAAAACGGTCCAGATAAATCATGCCCTAACAGGCAGGCTGACATACTTCCTGTGCATTAAATGGCCTCTGATTAAATTGCCCATTTGGCAGAATCCCAAGTGCCAAATCCTTGGTTCTCTCCTGATGGTGATCTGCTCCTCCTGAGCCACATCGTAACCCACATGATGTGTCTCCTCATTACGGCGGGAGGAGAGGACAGAGGGTTTGATGCTGGTCTGAGATCAGCTGATCCAGGCTAATATAGACTGCAGGTGAGATGATAATCAGATCTAACAGCAGAAGAAGGTCAGAGTCCTGGGGAGAAATGAGGCTGCAGCTCCTGATGTCTGTAATCCTGCAGGTAAAACACAGACTGCTGTGGCCCTGTTTAGTCTTCTGAGGATTACTGAGCATAGAAAACGGCACAAAATCAACTAAATGACAGAACAACGAGGCTGAAGGCACATTACCACAGTTTGAACAGATTTCATTCAAAAAGCTGTACCATGATACAAGTTACTGATGATGGAAATGTTTACCCCCCTGGCCTTTAATGCAGGGGATGTAGATACGACTGTCCGTCTGTCTATAGACGTTTTGTCTGCTGCATAATAATAATCAGTCATGAAACAAAACAAATGCTGCAGGGGTTCCTTTATTTATAACCTTTTATTTCTCTTGTTTTGGGGAAAACTATCAAACTTGACATATTTTACAGTGCTTGTCTGGATGGTAACTATTGTGCTTAAACATCAACCATAGGCTGAAGTGATGCCTTTTACTATTTAGACATTTGTACCATTTTTAATTTTTGGAAAGCTTCGTTTCCAGAGAACGAAGGTCACTGATCCCAAGTCTGTGGATCGTTCTGAGAAACTTCAACAACTCCATTCATTTTCATATTGTGTGATTTTCTAAGTTTTCATATTTATTTCTTACAGACTGTTAAACTATGGATGTACTGTATGGATATGTGTCCTGATGGTACTTAATGATATGGTTTATCATTACAAGACATTAGAAAAAAACACACAAAAATACATAAACCTCAAGATAGAATATATAATCAGATTTTAAAAAACAGCACAAATAACAAAACAAACAACAAATAAACAATAAACTTGGTTTCTGATATGACAACACATAATGCAGGAGCTCATTTTAAAGATTAGATCACCTTCAGTCTGATTTTGTCTCATCCCATCCTGTGATTTTGGTAGATAAAATCCATAAAGACAAGTGAAACCTTAAAAATAAAGTAAAACGACCACAGAGCCCATGACGCAGTTAAAGAAGCACCAATAGGAACATTTAGGGATTATTATGATCAATGAAGTCTAATGACTCCCATAAAAGTCAGTTTAGAGTCGTTATTGAGTCACACAGACACATTAAAAGCTCTGCAGGACAGAATTAGAGAGGTTTCTACATCAGGCTCTAAATAACGGAATCATTCCAGGCTGTTTGCAGGTTCAACAACAGGTAACCGGTGTTTCTTCTTTCTGTCAGGAATCAAACACGAGAACTTGAACTCACCAGCTGAAGCTTTCAGTGGAGGAAACATCGCCAACAGATCTTCCTCCTCTCCGTCCGAGCAGCGCGTTCATCCCTGTCCGGGACAGCCTCCCTCTCCTGACGGCGTTCATGCAGACTTTTCTCCCTCGGCCTCCTTCATTAACGTCCCTCCAGAGCTCCGACACCGCGGGGAGTTTTAGGATAATTGCTTTACGAGAATAATTCAGGTCGCCTCAGTGAGTCTGTCGTGTGGTGACGCTGTGGAGGAGCTGCTGCGCTCTGACCGCAGATCTGACCGCAGATCTGCTGATGCTGCGTCCTCCGCATCTCCATCCCTCCGCTCAGCTGTGAGGCTCACTGTGCGCCTGGAAGCCACGAGTAACGAGTAGTGTAACGCCGTTCCTTTGGAAGAACTCTGTTTCGCTGTATCACACAGACATCGCAGTGCCGTGTCTCTACGTCACCCCCCCCCCCAAATATAGATTTTAATCTCCCAGATCTGGATCATGATCCAGACCTGATCCAATAGCAAATAGTGGTGGATCACCATTGGCTGTCCATGTCTGCATTTTAATTTTTTTTATTTTATTTTTTATGATATTGGAAAAATGTTTTTAAAGAAGACCCGACTGTATCTGGCAAAGTTTCAAAAGTGAAACTTTGAAAAATTGATCCAGAATCCATCCAAACCGGATCCACCTCCAAATCTGATCAACTCCACTGAGATCTAAGATCTGCCAACACATAAAGTCTCATCAAAATCCTTCTGCTGCTTTTCAAAATATCTTATGGAAAACAGACAAACAAACACAGCTGACAAACAAACAAACACAGCTGACAAACAAACAAACACAGCTGACTAACAAACAAACAAACAAACACGACTGACAAACAAACATGACTGACAAACAAACAAACAAACATGACTGACAAACAAACAAACAAAGACGACTGACAAACAAACAAACAAACATGACTGACAAACAAACATAATAATACTTAAAGCTGCAAGCAGTGTTTAACGGGCCATCGCACCCCAGGGCTGCTTGGGGAATGTGCCGATGTCCTGTATCTGCATGCATTATGGACACTGATGGAGGGATTGTGATTTACCTCCTTAGACACCACCTTATAATTTTGACTCGTCATTGATGATATCATGTGAAGGCCACACCATGAAAATATAATCAAAATCAAACAACAATTGTCACACGAGACATTTTTGCATTTGCCAGCAGGTGGCTCTATCACCGTTACTCAATATAGTTGTGTAGATGTCTTCAGGGTGGGACTTTAAACATGTCTACCAGATTTCATACATGTAGGTTAAACACAGACTCTGGAATGCTAATTTGAAGTTTTCCAGGGGGCGCTGTGGAGCCAGTTTGCCACAACTGATCCTGTAAACCATATGAGATCAAAAGTATTACCACCTTTGAGGAGTGTGTCAATTTTGGTGAGCATCTGAGCTTCCCTGGCCTCTCAAGATCAACTTCCTGTTTGATGGCGAACATGAAACGTCACGACGTCACCATGTGACTCAAACTCACAATATTTACAATAATGCTTCATCAAGGCTTTATGGCTTTACTGACCAAATTTGAGGTCATTGTGGTGAACAGCCTGATAGTAGCACGTCAAATTCTTAAGACTATAACTTCCTGTTGCCACTAGGTGGCGCTGTGACTATTACCAAATTTAATGATATAGATGTGTTCAGGGCAGGACTCTTATCAAACATGTGAAGTTTGGGGCAGATTGGACCATTGAAAGCAGAGTTATAACAACTTCCTGCTTCACGGCGAAACATCAACATTCGCCGCACAGCCAAGCCTACAACTTTGCACGAAAACACACAAGCTTCAGAATCCTGCATTACCAACTTGTTACAGCTGTTCTCACTGAATTTGAAGCCAATATAGTCAACGGCCTAGTAGTAGTGTATCAAAACGTAAAATATGTCATCTCCTGTTGCCACTAGGTGGCGCTATGAGTATAGCTAAATTTAACATGTGGATGTCTTTAGGGCGGGACTCTTAACCAGCATGTGAAGGTTTGTACTGATTGGACCTTAGACAATGAAGTTATGACAATTTTCAGTTTCATGGCGAAACATCAAAATTTGACGAAATGTGACGGCTGGACACGCCCACACCGCTCAACGCGAAAACTGTTTTTTTTCACAACAGGTACAAACTGGTATCCTAGCAACAACAAGATGAAAGCCAATAGAGGTTATGATGTCATCATAACCTCTATTGGCTTTGATCTTGTTGCTAGGATAGCCAATAGAGGTTATGATGTCATGATGTCCTTCCTAGAATGTCGGGATGCTATAAAACAACCAGGTTCGGTTCAGATACACTGAAACTTTAAGACACAACTAAAACAAACTACAGAGATGAACAACCAACGAGGACAGAAAAGAAACACTAACGTACAACAGACGACCAATCAGAAAGCCGAGAACAACCTCAGTGACATGGAGCAACAACTGAGGAGGGAGCTGACGGACGGTTCAGTGAGGCTGTCCGAAGGCAGACTCGTGGGGAGAGTCGTCGTCGAGATCGAGGTGGAGATGCTGACGGTTTTCCTAAACAAGGTTCAACGACAGACAGACGGCACCTTGTGTCTCCAAGAGAAGGACTTGATGGAGAAGGAGATCTCTGGTCTCAAAGCCCAGCTGGCTCAGACCAATCAGGAGAACTCCTCAGAGGACGTCAAGGATCTGAAAGCACAGCTGGAAACCCTCAGTGAGAGGCTGTGCAGCGTTCAGACCAACCTTGGGCAGCAGACCTCCTACAGCTCGTCTCTCCTTCAGGAGACAGAAGCCCTAAAAAAGGCTCTGTTGGAAAAGGAGAAGGAGTGGAAGAAGAAGGAGAGCACCGTGACATCCCTGATGGAGAAGATTGGTGGATATGAGGCTCAGCTTGAGGTGCAGAAGGAGGAGATGGACACCATTAAGGCTTCCCTGCAGCAGGCTGAGCGTCAGTCGGACACCGATCGGATCCGATGGCAGGAGGAGAAATCGTCCCTCCTTAAGAAGACAGAGGCTGTGAAGAAGACTCTGCTGAAGAAGGAGCAGGAGTGGGAGGAGAAGGAGACCACCTTGACAACCCAGCTTGACGAGGAGAAATCCAGATCTGTGGCTCAGCTCGAGGAGCAGAAAAAGGAGTTCAACACCCTTACAGCTGCTCTGAAGGAGGCTGAACGACAGGTGGAGACCAATCGGGTCCACTGGGAGGAGGACAGGTCGTCACACCTTCAAGAGACAGAGGCCCTTAAAACGGATCTGCTCAAGAATCAGCAGGAGTGGGAGGAGAAGGAGAGGGTCATGACGTCACAGCTGGTAGAGCTCGAGGCCCAGATCCAGAAGAAGAAGAAGAAGAAGAAGTGGTACAGGAGATTTTTCTAGAGCCCAGACCTGCAGTCAGGAACAGAGTCATTGGTTCTTGTATCTTCGTCCGGATGGACAGCCTAAACCGGGAAAAAACCCTGTTTGAGCGTCAAGATTTGGAGACACCAGAGAAGTCAGGCCAAACAAAGTGGTCTCACTTTTCAGGTGTAAACCCGAATCTGGTCTTCGTGAAGATACGAGAGCAAATACTAACCTGGTTCTGATCTTGGTCTGTAGGACTGAACAAACCTCCAGCCACACAAATTTTCTGTTTTAACTTCTGGACTTAAAATAAAAATATAGAAAATAGAAAAAAAGAAGTCCTGTTTGTTGTTGGGTTGTTTTTTAGTATCTAAAGTTACATTACAGTCATGTGTTTTATTGAATATGTTTGATGGAGACATCAGGGGATCAGGACTGATCAGTTCTCATCACTGAAAAACTCTGAACATGTGACAACTTTCTGTTTCATGGCCAAACATCAAAATTTGATGAAAGTTGATGCATAGCCACGCCCACACCGTTCAAGGAAAACTCAGGATTTTAACAACTTTTTATCCTCATGGGGTTTAGGTAGTACTGACCAAATTTGAAGTCGATCAGGTAAAATCTCTAGGAGTTCGTTTGATAGTGTGATTTTCAAAAATGGCCAAAAATGGTCACAAAAATCAAAATGGCCGACTTCCTGTTTGTTTGAAGGCATTGCTCCAAGAGACTTTTTTGTCGATCTAAGTGTACCGAGTTTCATACATATACGTTAAACTGGAGGCAGGGGCTGAACGTTAGGGGGAGCTAGCGAGCCATTTTGCCACGCCCATTTCCGATCACCATATTACATGTAAATTTCACATCCGACTAATTTTTCTGCCAACTTTCATGAGTTTTTGAGTATGGGAAAGTCCCCAAAAAGGTGATTCATTTCGGGGGGGGAAAAAAAAAATTCCTTGCAGAACAATAGGGTCAAATGAAACTATTGGTGGAAACTCCTCAAACTGATCTGTGATCCTTTTTTCTGCTTTTTATTGACTGGAATGTTTCCAGCATCACAGCCTGAAGGCAGAGATGGGCAGATATGTGAGGGTCAGTCAAAGTGTCTGTCTGTAGTAGAGGAAGACCTGTTCCTCCTCTCACACATACACATTGATACCCATCTACACAAACACACAATAACAAGAGGCCTTAATGGTTCTGGTGATGATCCATCAGGCCTCAGATCAGCCCTGATGTGGAGAAATTAAAACCAGGATCATCAGACAAACACATGAACAGAGTCACAGCTGCTGTTTATCAGTCTGAATAAAGGAGTTGTTCAAAGGAAGGTGACTCCTCTTCATCACCGTCTGGACTGAGCTCCTCTCTGCTGTCAGAACATAGATCAGCTCCTGACTGGAGGCTGAACTTAACATGGAAAACACCAAAACACACGTTTGTACTTACTTCATGCAGATTTCTACCAACTTTAACACTAAAAGTGTTTATATTTGTTCTAAAGGGCGACGCTGGAGGCCCGTCGTCATAGAGATGGGTTAGATGCTACAAGAGTCGCCTTTATTGTGACACATTAGAGTTACAACATGCTCGTTTTTTTGTCCCCATGATGTCACCATGATGTCACCATGATGTCAGCATGATGTCAGCATGATGTCAGCATGATGTCACCATGATGTCACCATGATGTCAGCAGGATGTCACCATGATGTCACCATGATGTCAGCAAGATGTCAGCAAGATGTCACCATGATGTCACCATGATGTCACCATGATGTCAGCATGATGTCACCATGATGTCACCATGATGTCACCATGATGTCACCAGGATGTCAGCAGGATGTCAGCAGGATGTCACCATGATGTCACCATGATGTCAGCATGATGTCAGCATGATGTCACCATGATGTCACCATGATGTCAGCAGGATGTCACCAAGAAGTCAGCATGATGTCACCATGATGTCACCATGATGTCAGCATGATGTCAGCAGGATGTCAGCAGGATGTCACCATGATGTCAGCATTGATTTAATTTAGACCTCCTGCGTTATGCTGTCAGTCTGTCAGTCTTCTGGTGGCTGCATGTTTCTGTCTTTGTTTTTGTTGCCTCACATCCTTCAGTTCCCTCACATCATACATCAGGTTTTAAGCTGGTCGAGATACGAGTTTCTGGTCATGTTAGAAATTTGCTTTGGATATTCAGTCTCCAGAGAACAGCTGAAAATATCTGACCATGTTCTGCTGGGCTTCTTCCTTATTTTCAACAGACAGCAGTGATTCCTACTGGTGTGTCTTGGATCCTCTGGTCTGAACCATTAGCTTTGTTGACATTTTGCTGTTAATGAACACTTAAACACTTTAATGAAGTCTTTAAGAAGCAGCCTCATGGGTCCATAAACTGGGATTTATTGATTTATCTGTGTTTAAGTTTTCAACATTTGGGACTGAATAATACGGATGAAATGTTGAAACAGATTTTGATGCATTCAGTGGCTGTTTTAAAGGTATGTAATTCTGCACTGCTGAGGTTTTCTCAGACTGTCAGCTGGTTTTCAGGATGCTTAGACTCCCAGCAGGCGATGCTGGATTTGGACTCAACCTCCCGCTCAATTTAATGAATCCTCATCCGTTCATCCGCAGTCCTCTGATTAGAGCAGGGCAGCTTTGTGCTTCCTCTTTTCCCTGAAGCAGAACGAGGAGCATCTGCCAAGCAGGAAGTTGCTGTTAACGGATGATAGGAAGGTGCAGGAGGTTATGAAGATGTAGACAAGTCAGCACACAGAAATGTTAAATTAGGTCTATAAAAGTTTGAAATAATAAAACCGTGGAGCAGAATTGAATAAATGCGATGCATTGTTAGAAACGTGCCTTGCATCTGAAACCTGGAGGAAAGAGGCAGCAGACAGATCATCAATAGCTGAACGTGGAGACGACGGTGTTGCCTGAAGGTAAACTGGTCATCTACATATGAAGCTGCCTCAGTGAGCAGACGCTGGTCCACTCAGCAGGTTCCAGAGGGCTTTAATCAGATCCAGTCCCTGGGGGGGTTGTCTAGAATAAACAAAGGGAAACAGGAGCTAATTGGAAGAGAACTCATGAAGCCTGACCTTTGGCCCCCGGGAGGAGCTCCTGTTGAAATCCTGAAACAGCAACTCTGACAGAGACGAGTGATTGGTTGATTGGTCAATAGAGATTTCTATATATTCACACTGCAGCTATAAGGTTCTATATAACATTCATGGCATTAAAGTCTGAACCTCATTTATTTCCATCCTTGGTCCTTTAAATTGGTCTGATTTGCAGAGAGCAGTTTCTGCATGAACAGGCAGGAACGTGATCGGGTTCCCCAACAGCATGTGGCTCCTGATTGGTCATCAAAAATAAACAGCTGACGTCTGCCGTGTCTGAAAGCAGGCGAGGAGAATAATGTCCAGGTTGGTTACCTCCAGGTGTGTGTGTGTGTGTGTGTGTAGGTGTAGGTGTGTGTGTAGGTGTGTGTGTGTAGGTGTAGGTGTGTGTGCAGGTGTGTGTGTAGGTGTAGGTGTGCGTGTGCGTAGGTGGGCGTAGGCGTGCGTGTGCGTAGGCGTGGGTGTGCGTAGGTGGGCGTAGGCGTGGGTGTGCGTAGGTGGGCGTAGGCGTGGGTGTGCGTAGGTGTGGGTGTGTGTGTGTAGGGGTGTGTGTGTGTGTGTAGGGGTGTGTGTGTGTGTGTAGGGGTGTGTGTGTGTGTGTAGGGGTGTGTGTGTGTGTGTAGGGGTGTGGGTGTGTGTGTAGGGGTGTGGGTGTGTGTGTAGGGGTGTGGGTGTGTGTGTAGGGGTGTGGGTGTGTGTGTAGGGGTGTGGGTGTGTGTGTAGGGGTGTAGGTGTGTGTGTAGGGGTGTAGGTGTGTGTGTAGGGGTGTAGGTGTGTGTGTGTGGGTGTAGGTGTGTGTGTGTGGGTGTAGGTGTGTGTGTGTGGGTGTAGGTGTGTGTGTGTGGGTGTAGGTGTGTGTGTGTGGGTGTAGGTGTGTGTGTGTGGGTGTAGGTGTGTGTGTGTGGGTGTAGGGGTGGGTGTGTGTGTAGGGGTGGGTGTGTGTGTGTGTGTGTAGGGGTGGGTGTGTGTGTGTGTAGGGGTGTGTGTGTGTGTGTGTAGGGGTGTGTGTGTGTGTGTAGGGGTGTGTGTGTGTGTGTAGGGGTGTGTGTGTGTGTAGGGGTGTGTGTGTGTGTAGGGGTGTGTGTGTGTGTGTAGGGGTGTGTGTGTGTAGGGGTGTGTGTGTAGGGGTGTGTGTGTGTGTAGGGGTGTGTGTGTGTGTGTGTGTGTGTGTGTGTGTGTGTGTGTGTAGGGGTGTGTGTGTGTGTGTGTGTGTGTGTGTGTAGGGGTGTGTGTGTGTGTGTGTGTGTGTGTAGGGGTGTGTGTGTGTGTGTGTGTGTGTGTGTAGGGGTGTGTGTGTGTGTGTGTGTGTGTGTGTAGGGGTGTGTGTGTGTGTGTGTGTGTGTGTGTAGGGGTGTGTGTGTGTGTGTGTGTAGGGGTGTGTGTGTGTGTGTGTGTAGGGGTGTGTGTGTGTGTAGGGGTGTGTGTGTGTGTAGGGGTGTGTGTGTGTGTAGGGGTGTGTGTGTGTAGGGGTGTGTGTGTGTAGGGGTGTGTGTGTGTAGGGGTGTGTGTGTGTAGGGGTGTGTGTGTGTGTGTGTAGGGGTGTGTGTGTATAGGTGTGTGTGTGTGTGTGTGTAGGGGTGTGTGTGTATAGGTGTGTAAGTGTAGGTGTGTGTGTGGGGGGGGGGGGGGGGGGGGATGTCCATCTCATCCTTAGTAATGGCTGCCAGTGACATCTGGTCATCCATCCATGTTCTTATATCCATGAATATTATGCAGGATTATTTCCTCCACAGATCCGGTCCATCCAGGAATGTTGACAGGGAGGAAAACAACAGTCAGTCCTTAAACCAAGATGATGATGAGGATGAGGATGAGATGGAAGTGGTGTTGATTGCATAATCAGAGCTTAATTTAGATTCAACTTATTTCTTAACACATCCCTATCATTTATTAAAGAATTAAAGCACATCATTATGAAGTCATTTTTGATCCTTTTATTTATTTATTTATTTCTGTATTTCTGTATTGATTTCTGTATTGATTTATTTATCTGTTTTAATATCTCTGAATTAAACCCTCTCTGATGTAAATCTTTATGATTGGAAGCTGTGATGGACGATAACTGGTTTCAAAGGTCACCAAAGCACACAAGCACCAATAAACCTTCAGATTTGAAACCAAGCCGAGGCTCAGCTGCGTATTCTTAGGGGTCAAAAGATTTACACCCCTCTAAAGAGGAAGTCTTCATCTCATTTCATTTTAGAGCGTCAGCGATTTCTGCTCAACTCTCGTCTAAAAATGTGAATCAAAGCAACGAGAAAATTTGTGAATGTGTTCGGGCAGCTTGTGTTTTTATCTCAGGCGGTGATCTGAGGGGTTTTCTGCCTCTGCTTAGAACAAATACTAATCCCTTAAACATTACAGCACATGTGAGCACAGACGCTCAGCAGCAGGTCTTATGGACAGATTAGAGGCAGGAACCATGAATGACTTTGTTTTTCTGAAAGAGATTCGTTGATAAATTTCTTAGCAGCACGTGACGAACACACAAACGGTTCAGCCTGGATTCAATCCTTCCTTTCTCAGAGCACGTGTCTGTTTTTGTTTCCTGTAGTTTCCTATTGATGAATAAAACATCTGCAGTGATTGGTCGCCTGCATGTTTACGACACTTCACAGGTTTTTGGGATGTAATTTGGATGCTGATATCTCAGGATTCCCTTTCACAACAAATAATGCTTTTTATCTCGTTACATGTAATTAAATTGAAAAGCAATATTAATCTGTTGATTAAATTAGTTACTAATCAAAACCTTGATTTAAAAAATGGTTCCATTCAAATCTATCCTTTTGCTTATTTTCTGTTGCTTTGCATCACAGAATGACTTCTGTTCTTCAGGATGTTCTTCTTCTTCTTCTGTTCTTCAGGATGTTCTTCTTCTTCTTCTGTTCTTCAGGATGTTCTTCTTCTTCTGTTCTTCAGGATGTTCTTCTTCTTCTTCTGTTCTTCAGGATGTTCTTCTTCTTCTTCTGTTCTTCAGGATGTTCTTCTTCTTCTTCTGTTCTTCAGGATGTTCTTCTTCTTCTTCTGTTCTTCAGGATGATCTTCTTCTTCTGTTCTTCAGGATGTTCTTCTTCTTCTTCTGTTCTTCAGGATGTTCTTCTTCTTCTTCTGTTCTTCAGGATGTTCTTCTTCTTCTTCTGTTCTTCAGGATGTTCTTCTTCTTCTTCTTCTGTTCTTCAGGATGTTCTTCTTCTTCTTCTGTTCTTCAGGATGTTCTTCTTCTTCTTCTGTTCTTCAGGATGTTCTTCTTCTTCTGTTCTTCAGGATGTTTTTCTTCTTCTTCTGTTCTTCAGGATGTTCTTCTTCTACTTCTGTTCTTCAGGATGATCTTCTTCTTCTTCTGTTCTTCAGGATGTTCTTCTTCTTCTTCTGTTCTTCAGGATGTTCTTCTTCTACTTCTGTTCTTCAGGATGATCTTCTTCTACTTCTGTTCTTCAGTATGTTCTTCTTCTTCTTCTGTTCTTCAGGATGTTCTTCTTCTTCTTCTGTTCTTCAGGATGTTCTTCTTCTTCTTCTGTTCTTTAGGTCAGCAAAGGATGCTTATAAGCAGCTGTGGATTTCTAGACCTCGAAACATGACTGGTGCATTGTGGGCCTGTAACAATCCGGATCACCACCAGCATCCAGTGGATGGTTCTCTGGGCCGTAACCTACCTCTACGAAAACATTCATCAAAATCCGTCTAACTTTTTGAGTAATCCTGCTAAAAGTCAGGACTGAACTGAAATGAATTGGATTTTAGAGAGGTGTGAAGAACAGGAGCCGTGATTTATTAACATGAAACTTAATTATTCTGCATTCAAACATGAGATATTAGATTACATTAGATATTATTAGTGAATGAAAGAAGTCTGGACTGACCTCCTCATGCATTTTAACTTTTTCACTGACCTCATATGTTGAAATAAAAATCTGATGTCAAAGCAGGAAAGAGTTTATAAAATTATGCCTTCAATGAACAAAACATGGAAAATAAGCCTGGATATAAACCAGTGTTAGCGTAATAACCACCAGTCCTGAGGCTTTACTGGAAAAAGAACATTTTAGGCTCCGATCCAACCAGCTGTCTGTTCACATAACACACAGACAGGAAAATATCAAACAGACTTGTTTAAAATCCTGTAAGAATAAAAAATTATTCCAGCCATTCATCTGAAAAGTATGATCTATGTTTAATATTCTATACGTGTAAAAAAAAAAAACAACTCTTCCTCATCCTCGTATTGACCTGAGGAGGAAAGTGAATTCCATCCCTGTCTTTTAAGTTATACAGAGTTTTTTTTTACTGTTTACTGTGAAAGTTGTAAATCTCAGTAAAAACCAGCAGCCAGCCGTCGTTTTCATGATGAATCACAACGCAGTGAGGAGGGAGACACTGATTAATGCTGTTAGATCAGCTCAACGTATTGAATGTACAGACTGGAGACGCTGAACCCCTGAAGCATGAATGCTAAAGAGGACCCTGTTGTAATAATCAATGTCCCCAGTCTGAACAACACCCACATGTTGTCCAACGTATCTGTTTAATGCATTTATGAGTTTCCATTTTAGCCACAGTCCTACAGAACTACATGTCCATCAATCCCTGTGGTAAAGAGCAAAATATCAACATCTCAATCTGTCCATAAATCAAATAATGAAAATAAGTTGGTGATTTTCTGATGTTTTTTCTACAGGAGATCATGATCTCTGGTTATCTATAAACTGTTGAGTATTGACTGCTCTGTGGTCTGACTGTAGTTACAGTCTGAGTTTGAAAGATGAGGTTTTATTGTCTGTTCCAGGGACATGAACCAGATAAATAACACTCTGCTGGGACATCCTGCAAAAAGATGTGAAACTGAGGGATGCATAACTTTGAAGGAATAGAATTGTCTATGTCCATATATCTATATCAAATAAAAATATTTTATCTTGTTTTAAAGTTTCCTTGTTTGTTGTGTTGTCAGTAACTTTTTAATTGATCTCAGTGGGACTAACCTAGTTAAATAAAATGGTCCATCCTGGACAAAGATTATGCTAAATATGATGAAATATTAGCCAGCAGAGCTAAAGGCTGATTAATTCATACACATCTGATGGTCAGTGTTGTTTAAAGGTTGTGTATGTCAGGCTGTAACCTCTGGGACACAGTTTATTTTTCTAGAGCATCACATGAGTCAAAACCACCAAATTAAAATATTGCATCAAAAAATTGTAAAATCTAAGATTCTTGTTTCTGATCCTTTAAAACAGGATTAATATGTTTTAACCATTAGGGGGGAAAATAAATGAAAATTTGATCATTTATTCTATAGTGAACAGTAAATATCATTTTTATCCATCATCACTGATAAAGTTTCACAATGGTCATTTTTACATGTATGAAATTATGATTTTTCAGATGGTAGAATATAGATGCATTATTTAGATACTAATAACTCACTGACAGTAAACAGGGAGTGATTTAGGACACACCCACAGCCACGCCCTCCATGGACCCAGAGCCGGTATTGGTGGAAAGAAGACTCTAAACCTGCATTCTTTCCAATGACCAGGAACTAATAGTCAATCAATCAATGCAGTTGATGAGATAATATTAAATATATTGTCTTTTTATTGATTTCACTTGAGACAAAAAGGATTAGAATATTTTCTTATTGTGTTTTATTGATATTTTTCACAGCAGCTCAGCTCTGTGTGGATCTGGGCCGTAGACCAGGTCTTTCCTGACACTTACTGTGAATAATTTCATCTAATCTTAATCCAGTCGTGTCTCCAACAAACCCCATGGATGTACCTGTGATCCAGACACACGTGTTGTGTGTTTAAATGAGTACATTGTCTGTTGTGTGTCCTTGCTGTTGTTGCTGTTCCTGTTTGTTTCTCATGGATCTCCTCCAGGCTCATTCCTCTGCCTCTAATGAACCAGCTGAACCCAGTCTGCTTAGTTCAGCTTCACTTTACATCCTGGTGTGTTATTTAAATTCTACTGTGAACAACAGAGACGCCTCTTCATTGTCTGCTTCCTCTGTGTTTCATCTGGTGGCAGTGATGACCTCATCAGGTCATATTTCTAACTATAGCATTCTGGAGGCTTGAGATGATGCATTCAATGACAGGAACAAAGTACAACATTATTAAATCACAACTGGTTGACATGAAATGATCATTTTGGAACACAGTCTTATCCTGGAGTCAAAAGGTTTGATTTTAATCTGTTTGGATGAAAACCTGCTGATCTCAGCTGAACGGGTCACATGACCCAGAAATAATCACATGTATGTATAAGACAGTAAAGACATTTGATGCTGATGTCTGTTTATCATTAATTCATCCTCCATGGACCTTTATCATACTGGTTGAGGAGTCTCCATCCTCCATCATCATCATCAGCATGAGATGATTCTGTTTATCTGTTCATCATCGTTCTTACTGACAGCTGTGTTACATTATCATGAAAAGGTTTATTTATCAGGGAAAACACACCTGAAGAGCTTCTGGAGCGGTTTGACTCTTCTAATCAGGGGGTAAGAGTGAAGCAGCCATTCATAATCATCATCATCATCATACACCTTCCTCATCACAGGAGGATGACTCATCCGTGTTCCTGATGACATTAAACGTCTCATTTCCATAGAAATACTGAGACGTCTGGTCGCCTGATGGAAAAGTCGTCATGTTTCAGCTGCAACCAGACTGTTGTTACATTTCATGCCTTCTGTTTCCACACTGATGGTCAAATAAAGGCAAAACTACCATCATAATAATAATAATAATTTAATATATATGATAAATTACACTTTTACATAACTTTAACAGAAAAGTTCAAATAGTCAAACATTTATTCTGGGATGGAGTCGAACAAACAGAACCTCATAAATGTCTAATTTTATGCTGACTTTGAATGTTTGAAACGGTAAAGATGTTGTTGTTAATGAAACACACAAATGTTAGCCTGCTGTATTTTATTTTGGTAAAATAAAGATTACGTTGATAACTAAAGGAGACATTAAAAGCAGTGGTTTAGTTCTTTCCTTCATTGATTTAAACAAAGCAACTGTGGCTCAAACTAATTTTTGACCACATTGAATACACTTTTTGATTTTCCCTCGACAAACAATCTGTGCTGGGATGAAAAAAAGACAACATGGTCTAATCTGCTGGGATGAAAACACGCTTTAAAAGCTCTCTGGTGTTCTGCTGCTCTAATCTCTGGACCGGTCAGTGAAAAGTGCACACAGTTCAGATCAGGACGGAAAGCCTCTCTCAGGAGATTGGCAGAGAAGAAGAATGATGTGTCCCAGTGCTTCAACACAATCAGCATCCGGGTTACGTCATCTGTGTTTATATATGAACATAACCTGTCACGTGGACCGGATGCAAATGGATGGATGTCATTTGTTTTTTCTGCAGGGTCCAAATGTTGTGATGTCAGATTACTTGTCATTACAAAGCAAAACGCTTCTGCAACAGCAAGACATCCTGTGACGGGTCTGAGTCAGTCAGCTGATCATATGACCGGAGCAGAGGATGCTGGGAGATGAGCTGCTTCCAGTTCTGCAGCTGATTTAGATATTATTCTCCAAAAAGAGCAACAGATGCAACCTGAAAGAGGAAGGAAGGAAGAAAACAGGAATTTACCCTCAAACTGGGCCACAGATGACTGTCCAGAGAAGAATGAAGAGTCAAAGAGAAAATCAATCCCAACATTAAGAGAATGGCTGCTGCTGGATTATAGAAGTACATCCTCAGCCTCAGCTTATATGGACATATTAATCGATTCTCTGACAGCACAGATAAAAATAGAACCATCGACCAGTTGGTGACCACCTCAGTCAGGAATATTGGATTATAAATCAAAAGCTGCAGCAACTCCCCCTTCATCAAGCCCACACACACATTTACACACATATACACACATTTACACACATTTACACACAGGTCATGACCTGCAGCCTGCTCCCTGGGGGGGGGGGGGGGGGGGGGGGGGGGGGGGGGGGGGGGGGGGGGCTGGGTGCTGGTTGGTGGATCAATAGGGACTCTGTGGTCCATGAGTCTCATTATCTAAAGTGTCCACAGACGAACCTGGAGGAAGAGACTTAACTTAAAATGCTGCCTGGTGAAATCCAGGGGAAAAAAATTAGATCGATCAGATGGATAAGGAGCAGAGATGGTACCAAACAACAGACACACAACAGACACACAACAGACACACAACAGACACACAACAGATCTTTGGCAGAGCAGAGATCCTGTTTGACCTTCAGAGCTGCTGAAGCTGCATATAAGAGATTATTTGAATTAATGATATTAGTGTAACTGCTGGATTTAACTTTTTGTATCATATTATATTATATATTATATTACACATATTATTCCAGATCCTACAAAATAAATGAACCAAACATGAAGCCTCACAATATTTACATGGAATAACTTAAGAAATGTGTCTTTTTGGCAAAGTGTGAAAATGTATCATGAGGTTTATCACATTAAAAATTCATCGTATTCATTATTTCTTCTCATTGTTATTAGTTTATGATCTGTGTTCTGGTGTCAGTAAAGATCTTTAATCAGCTCTAAATTCATTACATGTATGATTAACCTGCTGCAGTTGTCTGTCGTTGGACATGAGATTCACAGGAGGCTCATATATTTAGAAAAGTGACCACATGTTGTCGACACTGTGTGACAAGAGTCACACGACATGTTCATATATAAACACAGACATGACACATTAATGTGTCACTCATGTGTCCCTAAAACACAGACAACAGGGCACAGAAAATAAATATGTAGTTATTTCAGTTCTGGGAAGTTTGTTTTTTAATGCTTGTGATCAAACTTAATATGTAATGTTTATGTATTATTGTTTAAAACTAATCAACTGTTTGAATGTTTGGGATCAAATCTGCAGGTGAATGTCTGTGTAACCAGTTAAAGGGTATGAACTGGTATTTTTATATATGTAACTGGTACTTTTCATCTTGGTGCCTCTGTCTACGTATGTGGTCTTTGGATCTAGTCCCGGCTCGGCTGCAGGGTTTGTCCTTTGGTACGACCCTGGCTGTCAAAACTACGTCTAACATCCCTGTTTCGTTTTTCTCTAAAGACGGACACAACGATTCTTTATGAATTAAAGTCGGGATTTAGAGGAGGAAGAAGGATGTTTGCTCTGCATGGGTCTTGAACTCACAACCTTTGCCAGCAGTGGCAAGGAGCAAAGTTTGGTAGATTTTGATGCACAGGAAGGCAGATTTCTCAATAAGAAGAATAACATGAATAAAACCAGAAGAACCAGCTGCCTGGTTGCTAATCACATACCTGTCCTGTATGAGTTTAACTGTGAGCCTCCTGATGGTTTCTGTCAACATGATGATAACAATCAGATGTCAGTTTCTGCCTGTAGCAACCAGAGGGTGCCACAGGTGTTCTTTTAGGATCTAACTGGTAAAGCTGAGGCCAAGATTCAGGTTTTGCTTTAATATTGAAAAAGTGACTATCTCCACTACATAACCACAGACTGGACATGAATCACAACTCAACCCTCTCTAAATACTGCAAAGGTCTGCAGGTCCATCCACCTACATTAAAAACACACAGACTATTTTACACTTTAAACCAATCTCAGCTTTTTATTTCATGTGATTCTGATTCTTGTACCTTTTAGCTGAGAACTAAACACATTTTCATATTTTAAAACAGAAAAATAAAGAATCCATGTTAAAGATGGATTATTAACATGGATTAAACATTTTCGATGGAGTGTTGCGTTCACTGCCATCCTGTGAAGTTTTCAGTGTAATCTGACACTTGACATCATCTGGTTTCGGGATCTTTGCCATCTGACTGAAAACAGATGTAATTCCCCTTCCTGGAAAAAAGGACACTCCCCCCCCGCCCTGGAGCTCCATTACACTTCCTCAAAATCACTCCAATATAAACTCACACACTGAGTCAGTCTGACAAACAGGGAGACAAAGACCCAGAAAACTTCACCAAAGTCAACTTCAACTTTAGGATTTAAGGTACAGTTCACTGATTTCCTGCTTTTATAGTCATACTTTCAGTTTGTGAACTCCTCCTCTTAACTTTGAGAGGGACTGAAAACAGAGTCTGAAGAGATCATCCTGATGTTTTGTGCTTAGATTCTCTTCCCTTTGAATTTTGGCTCATATAAATTCACGCAGATTTATTCTTTGCCAGCTAAGAAAGTAATTAAATTTAACAGGATTAAGATTAGGAAGTGATTTTGACCTAGTTGTATATCTTAATAGGAAGAGTTTTGGAAGTGAGCCTTACGTTGGAGTTGAGAACAGTTATTATGGTGTGTTCAAACCTAAAAACATTTCAATCTAAATATCCATCCTTCATGAAACCAGTGATTCATCTTCAAAGTCATAAGAACGGAGAATTCATCTGAAACACAGCAGCACAGGGCAAATGTCTTTCACATTAACTGTAAATCATTTGCATCAAACTCAACTATTCAAATCACAGCATTTCCATCAAGTCACCCAAGACTGAAGTAGAAGGTGAAGAAGTAATGGATGTGTGTAGGAAGTAGAAAATGTAAAGCAGCTCAGATCACAGCCTAAAAAAACAGAACAGAAAACAGGTTGTTTTTTAGTTTTAGTTCAAGTTAACTTTACTGGAAACTGGATGGAGTCAGACAATAACTTCAGACACACAAAGAGCACAAAGGGTCACCTCTTCAGAATGAAGCTGCTCACAGATGATATGAACTATGGAAACAGCTCTGAGATCAGCAGATGTCTCCAGGTTTTCCATCCAGAGTC
This sequence comes from Chaunax sp. Z400, assembly GCA_037577475.1. NCBI lineage: Eukaryota > Metazoa > Chordata > Actinopteri > Lophiiformes > Chaunacidae > Chaunax > Chaunax sp. Z400. The sequence goes on from CM075190.1 coordinate 30,932,638, forward strand.
AGCTGTTTTCTTTGGAAATATGAATAACAGCAACCTCATGTGACAGTTTCTGAAACACGTGAAGTATTCATATCTTTTTACGTGTATTAAAGACGCAGCCTTCTGTGTATCTGAGCCCTGATGTCATGCATGTTGTTCTCAGGATGCTGTGTGTCTGCGTGTTGCTGCTGGCAGCCTCAGGTCTGGGCCTCCTCGACGAAGCGTCTCTGGACAGCCAATGGGAACAGTGGAAGATGACACACAGGAAGGAGTACAATGGCCTGGTGAGTTCAGGACCGTTTAGCTTTTAGGACACAGTCCATGATAAATATGAAAGGTTGAAGGACAAAAGTGATTCAAAGAGAAACATGAGGGCAAAAATGAAAAAGACACAAAAGAAAATATCATATCATATTTTCTGTTTATGGTATAATAACCTCAAGCAGGGCTGTAATTATTAAACTGGAGGGGTGCCCCCCCCATTCGAATATGCTTTAAATACCACCCCCCCCCCCCCCACCCCCATGTATATCGACAAATTTAAGTTGAACATTGTTAAATATATGCAATTCATTTGGATCCACAAGACTTAATGGTTCTGACAAAATGTCCTGACTGCTCTCATGTTTGATTGAAGTTCAGTCATTGGTTTTGATATTGATCAGGTGTGAAAGCTTTGCAATAATAATGTTTCAGCTTCCTGGTGACTAAAGTTCCCAGAATCTTTTTTTTCTACTTCCTTGTTGTTAAGAATGACGGGAATGTAGTTGGTTGGAGACTCTGAACTGAGCATCTGCCCTCCCTCCGGCTGGAGGTCACCGCTGAACAGCTGGGCCTGAGTTTGTCTCTGTGTGTAGATGCCTGTGTGGTTTTATGTGTATCTGTGAGCACATGTGTGTGTGAATGTGTGTTTGAATGAGTGTTTGAATGTGTGTTTGAATGTGTGTTTGTGTGAATGTGTGTTTGAATGTGTGTTTGAATGTGTGTTTGAATGTGTGTTTGAATGTGTGTGTGAATGTGTGTTTGAATGTGTGTTTGAATGTGTGTTTGAATGTGTGTTTGAATGTGTGTGTGAATGTGTGTTTGAATGTGTGTTTGAATGTGTGTTTGAATGTGTGTTTGAATGTGTGTGTGAATGTGTGTTTGAATGTGTGTGTGAATGTGTGTTTGAATGTGTGTGTGAATGTGTGTTTGAATGTGTGTTTGAATGTGTGTTTGTGTGAATGTGTGTTTGAATGTGTGTTTGTGTGAATGTGTGTTTGAATGTGTGTTTGTGTAAATGTGTGTTTGTGTGAATGTGTGTTTGAATGTGTGTTTGTGTGAATGTGTGTTTGAATGTGTGTTTGTGTAAATGTGTGTTTGTGTGAATGTGTGTTTGTGTAAATGTGTGTTTGAATGTGTGTTTGTGTGAATGTGTGTTTGAATGTGTGTTTGTGTAAATGTGTGTTTGTGTAAATGTGTGTTTGTGTAAATGTGTGTTTGTGTAAATGTGTGTTTGTGTAAATGTGTGTTTGTGTGAATGTGTGTTTGAATGTGTGTTTGAATGTGTGTTTGTGTGAATGTGTGTTTGTGTGAATGTGTGTTTGAATGTGTGTTTGTGTGAATGTGTGTTTGTGTGAATGTGTGTTTGAATGTGTGTTTGTGTGAATGTGTGTTTGAATGTGTGTTTGTGTGAATGTGTGTTTGTGTGAATGTGTGTTTGTGTGAATGTGTGTTTGTGTGAATGTGTGTTTGTGTGAATGTGTGTTTGTGTGAATGTGTGTTTGTGTGAATGTGTGTTCATGACTGTTGACATTGCTGTGACATCATCATCAGGCTGCAGCTCTGTCTCTGTTTCTGCCTCTCATTGTGATTTTAATCAGTTTCTCTCATTCAAGCCTCCTTGAACCGACATCAATGGAACAGATTCAAAGTCTTTTGCATCGTTTGCATTTCCCATTATGAGCGGATGTCTGGATAGAAACAGTGATTACAGTCATATTCAGTCGAACATGCATGTCGTTTGGGTTAATGCATCTTATTCACATCAACAGTCTGCAGATAAATAACAGCCTCATTCTCAGCTCATGTGCAGATATTCTAAACATGAAGGACAAAGAAATATCAGAACACAGTTACGTTGCTTTATTGGCTGGAACATTGTGATGTGCTCTGGTTTAATTGGCCTAATTACTGAAATGAGGCTGTAACACAGACGAGCTTCCTTTCCTTGCTAATTAAAATGTAAATTTGCCCTATTTGCCCAGATGAATTTCTTTTAGCTGTCAGGTGTTATTAGTGCAGCAGAGAAGGAACAGTGCAGGTTCAGGTACAGGTGATACAATCTGTGTGTGACAACCTCCTTATGAAGCAGGTCAGAGTCTGGTTAAGAAGTGACTCACGTCCTTGTTTGTGTCAGGATGAGGAGGGGGTTCGGAGGGCCGTCTGGGAGAAGAACACGCGTATGATCGAAGCCCACAACCTGGAGGCAGCGCTGGGGATGCACTCCTACGAGCTGGGGATGAACCACCTGGGAGACATGGTGAGTCTGATCTTTACCCAGGTGACATCAGTCCATGAATGCAGCAAACACAGGGTCCAATCAGAGAACAGATTCTGTGTGTAGGACTCTTTAATGAGGCTCAATGCATAGTATTACTCTGTTATATACTGTAACATCATCTATAATCTAAAAAAGACCCAAATTATTTAAATCCATGTAAAACTTACATCTAATTTTACTATAACTTTAATATAAAGAGTGACATTAAATGCATTTTTTATCATGTTGAGTGTGAATAAATTTAATTAATGCAAACACAAACCACATGTTAATGAGTTATTACAGACAAGTTATTTAATTTATTCACACTGATCCTTAAAACACTATGAAATGTGATTATTTACATTGAACATATATAAAATTAGACTTATCGGGTCAAGTCTGTTTCTGGCCTCTCTGACCTGATCACCTTTGACTCGTTGATTGACGGACATGTTTCAGACCAAATCAATGTTCATCCAACTCCATGTATGTATCTTTAAAGACACAAAAGTCACAACATTATAAAGACAAAATATTCACCATGCTTTTTTAATCAGTAATGCTGATGTACAGACAGACCAGACATAGTTTGCATCCCGTGATGACGAATAAACGTGAACATCAGACCATTATTTATTTAAAAATGATTATATTTCTGACATGAGGCTTCTTGTCTGTTTCATCTCCCTTTAGTTCATTTTATGTCAAACACTGTGTGAAAAAAAGAAACACCAAATCCTCCTTTTGGAGAAGTTTTGCTTAAAAAATGTGACAATTAAAAGATTATTTGATGAGGAAAATAGTTGCCAGTTAGTTTTCTCAGTTGTCTGATTGTTGCAGCTCCAGATATCAATCAGCCACTTTTAGCTTTGCACACAGAGCACCAGCAGAGATGCAGCTGTGATTAGCAGCTGCAGTGATAATTGATCTGTGTGCTTAAGTGCATTCATTAGTGAAAATCCTGCCTCGTATTCCCACCAGTGTCCCACCAGCTCCAGAGTCAGACGTTCCTGTTTTCCTCTTGAAGCTCATCTTCCTGTTTTTCCTGAATGCTGCAGCCACTGAGGTGGAACCAAACAGGAAGACTGTGTCCTTAAATCAGCTGTCAGCGACACGCATGTCAACATGGGTCCTGACTGATGGTTGTTTCTGCATTAAGATGTCAGCTGTAACAAAGCTGTACATCAAAAATGGGTGGAGAACAGAATCATCCAATACAGCGCGTCGTTACATGGTCTTATTTATTAGTGACAGAACATGTTTACTCCTCCTCAGGATAAATGTTTATGTAGGAACAGGTGGCGGGAAAATGAAGGATGTGTTTCCATTTTCATTTTGACTGGAAACACTTAAGTGAAATGAAAAAAAACAGATGGTGTGTTTCTTGTCTTAACGATCTTCCTGCTAACAGACGGCGCTGAAATGGAAGCAATGGGAGTTTCAATAATAATAAATGACAGGATTTTTTAAAAATAATTGCTGAATATCTTCTAACCAATAATCTCATCGTCTTCTTCTTCTTTCATGTCATTATTTTCTAAATCTTCTACCTTTTTTTGACTTTAGATCCTTAGATCCTCTCTTCTGTTGTTCAGTCCCAAAACATTCCTGTCAGTCTAGATTGTAGCAGAAACAAAGGGAAGTTTGCATCTATCTGCAAGTATGGAGCCCCAGAGTGGACAAAATATAGAATGTCTGTAAAAATATGCAAAATACACTGGAGCAGTAGTAGTAATAAAGCATCTACTTTTTCTCTCTATGGCCCCTCCAGGCTTCTGTATTTAACCCTTAACTTCTGCACTCTTTAGCCTTTTAGTGCCACAACGAAGACCCTTCTGTACGCCTGTTTATCTACGATTTAAAAAAAGTCAGTGACGACACAACGTCGCTCCATGTTGTCATGTAAGACATCAGGCTGCTGTTCCACAAGCAAATGACTGTATGACACAGTAGTGTTGGTGTGTAGTGTGATGTTTTACGTGTGCGTTGATTAACTTTATTAACATGGTAAAAACATCTCTGTTACATGTTGATGAAATCTGACCTCATGTCTTCCCAATTTGAGAACATTTACATTTGATTTTCTTCTTCTCTGAGTTCGCTGCTAACTGCTACTAGCTGCTAACTGCTACTAGCTGCTAACTGCTACTAGCTGCTAACTGCTACTCCTGGTTGTGGAGCCTGAAGCCTGAACGTTAAGCGTGTCTCTGTCCATGCAGACGTCAGAGGAAGTGTCTGAGAAGATGACCGGCCTGCTGGTTCCGGTGAACCAGGAGCGCAGCTTCACCATGGCTCTGGACGACGGAGTGACCAGGCTTCCCAAATATGTTGACTACCGCAAGAAAGGCATGGTGACGTCAGTGAAGAACCAGGTCAGACTCCTCTCACCTCATATAGGAAATAAAAACGGCACAAATTATGAAATGATTCACCAGAGTTTTAAGATTTAGGTTCTTTTACAGGTCAGAATGTTTTATTTTAGCACTTTGACCACGTTGGATCCCAAGGGACTGATGGTAAATTGTCAGAAGTGTTTTATGTTTCAGTTTTAGAAGAGAAAACATTTCCAGGATGCAGACGAAATCGTTGGTTTGGTGAATTCCGTGTGGTGAACTCCTTCACCTCCAGTAAAGCTGCTTCCTGTTCCTCAGTAAAATGGGTAGAAGAGAAACTCAGATCCACATGAACCGATCAGCTGACTCTATTAAATTGAAACTATTTTATTAACAGGAAAGTGGAAGAACCTGTTGCTTCTTTTTAATTATTCCTGTTAACAGTTTTTAAATGAGATATTCATGTTCTGGTCAGAGGAACCATAAAATCGAATCCTCCTGACTCATCAGGTTCACCTGTGATCCTCCCTCAGCTGATGGGAGGTGATATAAGGAGGCTGGTATTTACCTGCTCAGGAGGGTTTTCTCCTTCAGCCAGCTTCCATTTCATAACACTAGATGGTAGTTTTGTTGTGTTGAAGTGTGCGACTGTGTTTTCTAGCAGTGTGTAAAGGAAACACAAAACTTAAATTGATTTCTGAGAGGAAATAAAGTAAAAAAAATAAAAACATCAGCTGGGAACATAAAAAGAAAGAGTTTAGAAAATAACATAATTAAAGGTCCAGTGTGTTTGATTTATAATATATGATGTTTTCATTGCTGTGTCATCATAATTGCTGTGTTTTGTTGCCTCATGAATGAACATTCATACACAGACAGCAGGTCCTCTTCATGGAATCAGCCATGTTGAACTGCCATGTTTCTACAGCAGCCCAGAGCAGACAAACTCCATCTCAATCCCAGGGTGTCAAATACAGCCTCATCCAGACGATACAGGGCAGCTTCCATGTATCTGCAGACAGTTCTCAAAAACACCAACACAAACTCTTTTTCTCTTGTTGCCTTGAAAACAAGGATAAAGTGTCAGAGATCTGAGAAGGTCCTCGTTTTATTCTCAGCATTCCTTCATTAAAGGAGGCAAACAGTCCAGGTAGAGGTCGATCACCACTGTTCACTCTGCTGGAGAGGGTTTGGTTTGTAATTCATCATCAGGAGTGGACGGGACAGCTGGGCCTTATTTAGAACAAGAAGAAACAAGAGGTAGACATGAAGTTAAATATGGTGTAAGTCTGTATGATTTAATGTGATGTAATGAACATCAGAGAGGAAACTGAAGCACTGGAGCCTCATCGTGGTTCAGACTTCATTCATCATTTATGGATATACATATAAACAGATTCTTCTTTTCATTTTTCTAGTGATGGAAATGAATTCATTTTCTCTATTTACTCCGGTCTTGAATATTTATTTATTTGTTTAATAATAATGAAAATAAAAATAATAATAATAATAATGATGATGATAATGATAATAATGATAATAATAATGATGATGATGATGATAATAATAATAATACTAATGCTTTGAAATGCTTTGTTGTAGTGTTTCACTGTAAATATACGTAATATTTTAATAGTAATATTTTGTGAATATTGAATGACTTTCATGTGTCGTTTTAATGCTTTTAGTGAAAAGAAACAAATATTTATTGTTTTGTAGCAGGAATCATGATGCAAACACTAAAACAAACATTTTTAGAAGATTTATTTACTCTCAGGTGATCCTAAAATTACTCATCTGTTTGTTCTGCACATGTGAAAACTCCAAATATGTATAAAAAAATCATAATTTCACATGGATAATATGATCTTTATTTCCATCATCAGTTCCTGTCGCCTCCTGGTGGACAGACATCAAACTGCAGCTATAAACAGGATTTATTGAGCTGCTCTTCTTCTTCTTCTTCTTCATGAATTATGCAGCAGACTGACTCCTCTCTCTGCATACTAACAGCTCTGCTTCCTCCCCAGCTCCTCTTATGATGACTGAATTGTGTTTTGTTTGTTGGAGGCAGTTTTCCTTTATAGCAGAGCTCAGAGCCACATTCAGAACATCTCCAGTGAACCCATGTTATTATGCATTTACATAGGTTTTAAATGGAGCAGCTCAGAGCTGCTGTTAGGTTGTTTTCCTTAAGGAGGAACAACAGATTCGTACCAATAAACACAACGACACGGCTAAATGTATGTGAACCAGTGAGCCGTGACTCATGGAGACCAGTAGAGTTCTTCCACATCAAACTGGGAAAACCTTTTCCTTATGGGCCAGGCTGGAACTGGACACTGTAGTCTCCAACCTTCTCTGCTTGTGACCCTTTAACATGAGGAACTTCTATATCTGCAGATGAGATTCGTTTGTTACCAATCAAATCAAATCGTGGTTTTTAGTGTTTTTTTAGTTTATTTCCAGAGGTGTGAGAAGATAAAACTGCTCACACACAAAACAAAATGAAAAATATATTTTAAAAAACAGCTTTCTCTTAATCTTCTCTCTCACCCTCAGGTTTATAATAATAATTATGACCCTGCCTGACAGTCCTGATATAGAATATTATTGTCTTCTGTTGCATTAATATTTCCCTTCAATGGAACTAAAGTATCCAAACCATGACACATACTGACAATGGTGTCCACATACTTTTGGCCACACCATGTGTATTAATGTTAAAATGACTTGTTTTGTTCAATGTAAAGATATTTTATCTAATGATATCAGCATTATCCTTCAAAACATTATGAATAATCCATAGGAATTCATTTAGCAGTCATACAGTTTTTCTATACTATAGATTTGATCCTGTAACCAAAGCAGCATTAAATGAAAACACAGTTTCATTGTCTCTGATCGATTCTCTGATTAGCCTTATCAATAATGTATCAGTCCAGCCTGATAAAACAGCACATTCCTCACTGTGAGACATATAAACCTCCTTCGCCTCCTAAACTGATCCAGCAAAAGCATTTTAAAACAATGCTGCTCCCCAGTGGACAGAAAGGAGAAAACAAAATGCTCCTTTTTTTGTTTGTTTTTGTCATTTAGCTGTTTGTCTTCTTCCTCCTGTTGTCAGATAATATTCGTTGTCATTCCTTCTCTCAGGGCTCCTGTGGCTCCTGTTGGGCCTTCAGCTCCGCCGGGGCCCTCGAGGGCCAGTTGGCCAAGAGGACCGGAGACCTGGTGGACCTGAGTCCTCAGAACCTGGTGGACTGTGTGACAGAGAACTATGGCTGTGGAGGAGGATACATGACCAACGCCTTCCAGTATGTGCTGGAAAATGGAGGCATCGACTCAGAGGAGGCCTACCCATACATGGGAGTGGTGAGAAAGCTTCAACATACCAGATCTTATTATTCTTCCTTCATCCATCCTCATGTTTCCTGAAGGTTACCAAACGTCTGAACATTTTTTTCCTGTCATGTCTTAACACTTGTTCCCTTACTGTTGTTGGTGTGACATCCTGTTTCTGTGGCCACAAACCACAGCAAGAGCCTCAGACAGCAGCACCTCTGACATGGTGACATGTTCATGTTTTACTTAAGTGTAAAAAGCTGATGAATGTATGAAGATGTACATTTTGAAATATTGCAGTTATAGGGACATTAAACTGATTTTTAATCAAAGCACCAGCTGCAAATATACAGTATGTTGAGTTTTAGTGCCAAGAGCAACAAACCAAAAACCCAACCCTGTCATAAAGTAACTAAACTGTCTGCTAGCAACTTTAAAGCATAGTAATTATCATAATGTGCCTTTTTGTTTAAACCCCTTTGAAAAACTAAAGTGTAGAAAAACAACAAGTTGATTTATTACCTTTAGACTTTAGAGTCAAAGCTAGTGTATTTCCCTATTTCCATTTTTTGCTAAGCTAGGGACCATACTCTCACCCTTTCATAGGGACCATACTCTCACCCTTTCATAGGGACCATACTCTCACCCCTTCATAGGGACCATACTCTCACCCTTTCATAGGGACCATACTCTCACCCTTTCATAGGGACCATACTCTCACCCTTTCACCCTTTCATAGGGACCATACTCTCACCCTTGTTTTCTCAGGTTTTATCTGTTAGAACACAGAAATGTGATTTCTGAATTTTCATGTGTTCATCTTATTTCTCCTGCAGGCCCAGACGTGCCGCTATAATTCTTCAGGAATGGCAGCCCAGTGCAAAGGCTACAAAGAGATCCCAGTGGGCAACGAGCACGCGTTGGCTGTCGCCCTGTTTAAAGTGGGTCCTGTATCTGTGGGCATCGACGCCGCGCAGTCCAGCTTCCAGTTCTACACCAAAGGTCAGTGAAGGTGACATGTGAAATGTACTTTATTCTTATTTAAACTTGAAACATGCTGTCAGTTTTATGGTCAAAGTTGTGTTATTTTTTAATAGTGATGCAGTTAAGAGTTGTGTTTGTGGTGTGTTCACACCTGTGATCAGACCTCTTTACGGATGTCGTTCAGGTCTGGATGGGCTGCTGTCTGTAATCTGAATCTAGGGCTGAGACTCCTCCACTGATAAAATAGAGAAATAATACCTGAGTGTAAATAAATATACTGAATGGTCACTGCATTAAAAAACATTTATAATATCAAAATTTAAGTTCTTAAACCTTATAAATGTGCTGCTTTCAGGCTTTGAAACCAGGAGAAAGTTAATTCAGGCTGGACCCTGAACACACCACCATTTAAATGATTACATTTATGACTTTAACAGTGAAACACTGAAGCTGCAGTTTGTCTGTGTTCTGGTTCTCTGATGCACCTCCTGCTGATGCACCTCCTGCTGATGCACCTCCTGCTGATGCACCTCCTGCTGGGTATCTCTCCTCTCACTCTCCTCCTCTCCCCCAATGCTCCCAGGTGTTTACTACGATCCCAACTGTAACAAAGACGACATCAATCACGCCGTGCTGGCGGTGGGCTTCGGTGTGAGCAACAGGGGGAAGAAATACTGGATCGTAAAGAACAGGTGGGTCATGTCCGCCGTCTGGACGGCATCAGGTGGTTCACGACGCCACCGAGATGAAACCATGAGGTCGATTTGATGCGTTCAGGTGACAAACTGATGGTCTGAAAATGCTGTTTGCCGTCTTCTTCTGTGTCTCTCTGACAGCTGGGGCGAGGATTGGGGCAATAAAGGCTACATCCTGATGGCACGTAACCGTGACAACCTCTGCGGCATCGCCAACCTGGCCAGCTACCCCATCATGTGAAGAGACGAGCCTGGAGCCCAGAGGAAGACGAAGGAGGATGAAGGGGCTTTGCTTAGACTATGGACAAAAACGCTCATTCAAACGTGAAAAAATCTGATTTTATTTTGTAAATTTGACTTTTGGAACAACAAACATATTAAAAGTAACATAAGCGGGTTAAATAGACTCTGGTGGATCTGATGTTGAAAGTCTTCAGTTTTACTTTTAACCCTGAGCTGGTTTGGTGCTAAATAAACATTAACAACCAACATGTGACAGATAATCTGTGATGGTTTCATTTGTTCATGCTGTTAGTGTGAAAACGAACAGTTTAAATCAGAGGAAGCATCGCTGGATGATGTTTCCTTTTAAGTCACGTTTCTCTTGATGTTTCTTGTTCTGTTCAGCACTTTTCTGATGATCCAACTGTAAACTGATGTTTTCTGTGAAACTGAATAAAGAGTTCATTTTGATTCTTCATACTAATCCAGAGAGTTTGAATATTTGTTGACATGAATCTGATTCTGCATACTTGACCGGTTTGATGATAATCATTAATTGATGATGTAAACCTTTTTGAACCAGCAGACAACAAACAAATCAGATAAAACAGCCAATGTTTAAGTGACATCATATCCTGTGAATCACTAAATGACTAAATATGTGATGCCTGCAGGGACACAATTTATTTATTCTAAGAAACTCATCAGTGTCCAGGTTTTCAAAGCACTTTTAAAATATCTGTTGATTATTTAGGATATAAATTCTATTGATACACAAATAACAGCTAATCTGTCCCTCTGAGGAAAAATGAAGTCTTTCACAGTTTATATTGTTGTTATAATAATAAAATAAACAAACATAAAAAATAAAAACTGTTATAATGTTATTCACTAATCTAGATGTGAACATGCTGCTCACAACTTATATAACATCTGTTTCTGGTCTCATGATGCTAATAAACTAATAAACTAAATAACCAGGTAAACAATAGAAACAGATTTGAGTCAACAGGAGGTTTTTTTCATTCAAGATTTTTTCAAGAGTGAAAATGAAAGCAGGAAGTTTGTCGTCTGTGGAAAAGCAACATGTTTCATGTTGTAGTGGAAGAACTGGTTAATATGACTTAACACGTTCTGTCATGGTTCTTCTTCTGTATCTATACCTGATCAATTCTAAATCATTATTTGATAGTTTGAATATGTTTACACACTAAATAAATGAACGTTCTCCCATATTAAAAATCAATGGTTCAGTTTCATCCTTTAAGCCTTTAAAGCAGATCAATATTTATTTATTTATTCATACAATGAAGAGCTGTAGGTTATGTGATCACCCATGTTTGTTTGTTTGCTTGTTTGTTTGTGTTAAAGATATTTCATAGACGGATTTTGGTTACTTTTGTATAAAGGTGGAAGGAACAGCTGATCTCATGAGATTATTTATTTTGCTATTTATAGTAAAATATTGAGTGAAACTTCTGCTTGTTATTTACTGTTTAAATTGATTTTACATAAATAATGAATGTTTCTCGTTGTATTTAAAGTCAGTGGCGATAATTGTGAAACTCTTTCCTCATCTCTCCAGTCGGAGCTCAGGTTCCTTCTCTTCTTCAGGTGATTTCCAAACGCATCAGAAGCAGATCTGAGTTTCAGCAGAGGAAGAAAGGCGACAGGTCACGTGACTGGAAAATGCAGTTTAGTGACAGTTTAACAGAAGCAGCGATGAGTCGCATTAATGGAGGTGAGTTAAACTCCTGTCGTCATAAATTTACAGCTTTCACTAAAATATTTTTAACATTTATGTTTTATTAATTTGACATTTATGAATGGGAAGAAAATCAATTAAAAGCTTTTACGCGTCTTTGCTTTTAGTTTCGTTTTGATGTTTAACAGTTTCTTAAATTCTTCAGGTGTGTTCGGACAAAATAATGTTGTTATAACGTTATTTTATATTTGTTATACTGAGACTATTTGTTGTTTAGGAAGACAAAAGAATCTAAATGTATTTTAACAGTTTATCTCTAGGATACTTTAAACGTTACAGGACATTTTTAATCATTTATATTAACACCTGATTTATTTGTTTGTCTTATTTCTGAAATTGATTATAAGATGAAGACACGTCTGTTTAACTAATAACGTTCATTTTCTTTTGATTAATCCAGTATTTATGCCCTCTAATCTAATCTAAATGTGTAGGTTTGGATCATCTGTGGTTATGTTCTTATAAACATCACTTTGTGGTGCTGACAGTGGTCGGATTTCATTCTGTTGTTTATCAGATGGCAGATCTGCTGATCACTGATCAAATCATTCTAATACTTTCGTCTTTTCCGCTGCAGGTTTGTTAGAAGGATTTGTTAGAAGTCATGAAACACCTGTTACGTTTAGGCCTGTAAAATATGTCAGTGATAAAAGGACTAAACGATAACTAACCCTGATGCTGAGCGACATCACATTTAGATGGAGACGTTGAACACAAAGTCAAACACTGAAGACACCTGAGAGGTCAGACATGTTTCTAAATGTAATGATCAGAAAAACCTCAATATGATGTCAAATCAAATTAAATAATCACGAGGAGCTGAATCATCACCACTCAGACATGTTCTGTGGTTGAAATAATAAAAACAGTACTAATAATCAGGTTTTTCATCATTGATATATGTTTAAAAACATGTTTGCCTCATATTGACTGTTTCCAGTGAAAACCATGAATCCAATGTGTAGTTTTGACTTTTCTCTCACCTTTGAGCAAAAAGACAAACATGAAATGACAAAGAAAGAAAACATTACAGCGATGATTTGGGATGTTTGCTGAACTTTTCTGTTTCTTTTTTTTTTGCACGTCTCCTGATAAACAAACTATGCACAGACACACACACACACACACACACACACACACACACACACACACACACACACACACACACACACACACACACACACACACACACACACACACTCATATAAGACATGGCACAAAGTTCAACCTTGTGGGTGTGAAACTCAGGTTCAGCCATGAATCAGTTTTGACGTTGTTTTTACTAAACTGACAGGCAGAACTTCACGACGTATAAAAACCACTTCCTCCTCCGACAACAACACACAATGTTTATTGTGTTTAGTTCCTCATACAGTCAGACACGTGAGCTTTGTGTTACTGCATGTCAGGAAACTTGTCAGGAAACAATCTCCTAAAACATATTAACAAAGAACTCAGTAAGGAAACACAGTACACACTCTAGGTTTTTACTTGCAAGGGGAGACAGACACCAGCAAAAAAGCTCGGTGAACTTCTCCGCTGATGCTGTCTCTGTATTGCTGTTTTATTCAGGTAGGGTGGTTATCACACAAAAGGCGTACATATTTTCAGACTACAACAGATAGTGCTGTCTGCCTGCAGTAGATAAACCGGACAGCTGTGTGTGGGTGTGGTTTCTGCTTCTATCTAGTTGGCATGCAGTTTCAGTGTAGCTGCTCTCAAGGACATCCCGCTCTACTAAGTCTCATAACAAAGATTGAAATATCAAACTATAATGAAAATCCTTATAATCACACAATATATTGAAATAATTCACATTCAAAATGATAACTTATATACAATTATCCTAACACTGCAGTATGCTGATGATTCAACGTTTGTTTTCTACAAGCATTTCTTACAGCCAGAGATTCTCTGGATGCAAAAATTAATCCTAGAGATTAAACCAAAGTTTATCCTGAATAATGAGACAAAGTTCAGGTGAAAAGTTCTGTGTTCAAACAAACAAACAAACAAACAGATGCTGGTGAAAACATGACCTCCCTGGTGGAGGTCATAAATGTTCATATTAAATATGTGGTATGAAGCTGGAGGTTCGATTCTCTGAGGCGTTCAAGGTCTTCCTGTGGTTTCATGAACCAGACGTTTGTTTCTGACTCGAGACTCGACCTCAGGCTGTTTGTTTTCTGGGTCCTGACTTCTCTTGTGGTCCATGTTGGTGTGTGTGTTTACAGGCCTGATGATGAGGAGCCTGCTGCTCTTCGTCCTGTGTGTCGGGGCAGCAGCCATGTTTGACAGCAGGCTGGACGCCCACTGGGAGCTGTGGAAGAAGACGTATGGGAAGAAGTACCAGACTGAGGTAGCCGACAGTATGGGATGAAAAACGCCAAATGTGGTCTGTTTTAGGCCCAAAAACTCATAGTTGACCTCTTTCTGTTCATCTTGAGGCAGAGGATTTGAGCCGCAGGGAATTGTGGGAGAAAAACCTGAAGTTTATTACCATCCACAACCTGGAGGCCTCGATGGGACTCCATACCTTTGAAGTGAGCATGAACCACATGGGAGACCTGGTGAGACGCCTGCTGACTGTTCCCAGAGATTCATGGTCATCACATTTATTGATGAATGCATTTCATGAAGGGGGGGTGTGTCAGACGGATGCAGACTAGGTCCAGGAAGACTAGTTTGAACTTTGAGGCCCAACAGGAGTGGGTTTGGGTTTGAATCCAGACCTTCCTGTTTCTGTGTGGGTGACTGGTTCCCATAGGTCTGAATATGAGAGTCACTGGTTGTTATGGTCCAGTCTAGGCTATGAGGACATAGGAGGAAGTGAGAGTTTATTGCTACACAAAGTGAAATATTATCTACAGTAAATACTGTCTACAAATGAATCATAACATAAACCAAACCTAACCCCCCCGTTCAAACTTTAAACACAAAACTGACTTATTGACATAATGTTCCTCATAAAGTCTTTATGGTTTGTCTCCTAACAAACAGACCTGCCACTTCAGATGCTCCACGTTTCTTTTCTAATGCTGGTCAGAAGGTTTGTCACTGAAAACAGACGTTTTATAGACATAAATAACCTTAATGAGAATAAAACAACTCATTTTTCTGCAGCAACACTCAATAAATGAGCTGAAAGATACAGATTCACAGATTTTTGATAACTTTCACATTTGATCCATTTTAATATTACAAATGTTTTATTTGATGTATTGTTAGAATAAAACTACAACTACTTAAATACAAAGTGACAGTGCATTCCTCTGCCAACACCAACGCCACTAAAACCTGAACAACAGGAAAAGAGTTTCCAGGCTACGTTCATCAGAGGTGGTTTTATCACCATGATGATGTCGCTTTAACCAGATCTGCCTCATTCCAAAGTCACAGCAGCCGATCCTGGGAATCTACTGCCAGCATTACAATCATGTGTTTGTCTTCAGTCCTTCAGAGTTTCCATAAAGACAGATTCACATCTGTGTTTTCATCTACATACAACTTCTTACCTTTCACAGAACATTAATCTGCATTATCTCAGCTCCCTGTGGGGGGGGGGGGTGTCATGTTCCCCCCTGTGACCCAGCACAGACTGACCCCCTCCACATAGAGGTTTAATCTAACAGATCTGGATCCAGTTCTATTGGTGGAACATCATGAGATGAACTTATATGGGTTCTCAATTTACATCACAGTATAGATATAGATATATAGAGATAGATATAGATATATAGATATATATATAGATATATAGATATATAGAGATAGATATAGATATATAGAGATAGATATAGATATATAGATATATAGAGATATATATAGATATATAGATATATAGAGATAGATATAGATATATAGAGATAGATATAGATATATAGAGATAGATATAGATATATAGAGATAGATATAGATATATAGAGATAGATATAGATATATAGAGATAGATATAGATATATAGAGATAGATATAGATATATAGAGATAGGTATAGATATATAGAGATAGGTATAGATATATAGAGATAGATATAGATATATAGAGATAGATATAGAGATATAGAGATAGATATAGATATATAGAGATAGATATAGATATATAGAGATAGATATAGATATATAGAGATAGATATAGATATATAGAGATAGGTATAGATATATAGAGATAGGTATAGATATATAGAGATAGGTATAGATATATAGAGATAGATATAGAGATATAGAGATAGATATAGAGATATAGATATAGATATATAGAGATAGATATAGATATATAGAGATAGATATAGAGATAGATATAGATATAGACATATAGAGATAGAGATAGATATATAGAGATAGAGATAGATATATGGAGATAGAGATAGATATATGGAGATAGATATATAGAGATATATGGAGATAGATATATAGAGATAGAGATAGATATATATAGATAGAGATAGATATATAGATATATAGATATAGAGATATAGAGATATATAGAGATATATAGAGATATATAGAGATAGATATAGATATATAGAGATAGATATAGATATATAGAGATAGATATAGAGATAGATATAGATATATAGAGATAGATATAGATATATAGAGATAGATATAGATATAGATATATAGAGATAGATATATAGAGATAGATATATAGAGATAGAGATAGATATAGATATATAGAGATAGATATAGATATATAGAGATAGATATAGATATATAGAGATAGATATATAGAGATAGATATAGATATATAGAGATAGATATAGAGATAGATATAGATATATAGAGATAGATATAGATATATAGAGATAGATATAGATATAGATATATAGAGATAGATATATAGAGATAGATATATAGAGATAGAGATAGATATAGATATATAGAGATAGATATAGATATATAGAGATAGATATAGATATATAGAGATAGATATATAGAGATAGATATAGATATATAGAGATAGATATATATAGATAGAGATAGATATATAGATATAGATATATAGATATAGATATATGGAGATAGATATATAGAGATATATATAGATATATAGAGATAGATATATAGATATAGATATATGGATATAGATATATAGAGATAGATATAGATATATAGAGATGGATATATAGAGGTAGATATAGATATATAGAGATAGAGATAGATATATAGAGGTAGATATATGCCCTTTAACAGCTACATTTTCCACCTGCTAAGTTAATGTAGGCTTTTCTAAACTGTTGTTATTTTCTTCTAGACTCCGGAGGAGATCCGGCGCTCCTTCGCCTCTCTCAGTCCTCCCACTGACCTCCAGAGGGCACCATCTCCCTTCGCTGGGACATCAGGCGCTGATCTACCCGACACCGTGGACTGGAGAAGGGAGGGCCTGGTGACCAGCGTGAAGATGCAGGTAAAAATCAAGTCCAGGATGAATCAGTGAAAGCAGAACATCCCACTCATCTCAGTCCTTCTGTCATTTTTCATCCAATCGGTGGAAAAATCAGCAGTACAAATAACTCAGCTCTGAAAATTACATCACTGTCATGGAGACAAAATATAATAAACATGTTTATGCAGCTTTAATTTAACAGCTTAGGCTGCAAATAATAGTAAGATTCATATAATTCCACAGGAAACTTCTTCTAATGATTGTTTAGTTCTCATTATGACATAAACTTAATATCTTATCCCGTGTTTATGTATGTTTATATGTATGTTATATGTCCTGTTTAATCTTTTTACATTTTATTTCAACAGCTGGACTTTTATCGTACAGCTTTTCATGAAGCTTTTCGCTTTTAGATGATTCATGTTTTTAGATTTTTTTATGTTTTTGTTTTCATACCTTTATTTTTTCCTTCTCATGTTCGCAGCTTTCATATTTTAATCCTGAAGACATTATGTATAAAAAAAAATGTTTACAGTCAAAATGTATACATTTAAAGTTCCACTCCAGTCAGGAATGTGTTTTAGTGTGTTTTTTTAAATCAGACATATTTAGAGGGTTGGTTTCTGTGAGTGTGAGCAGAACATGCTGCAGAATAATTTCTCTGATTTTACATCACAAATAGTCTGAAAGTCAGTCCTGGTCCAAAATTCAGCAGAAGTAAAACTTTAGAAATTAAAAATATTTAAATATTCATTTATTCTACGGAATAGATGCCCTTTTAAAGTTTTTAATTAAACTACGTCACATAAGAGAGATTCTGTATGTTTGCTGTCATACATGTGTGGAAGGCAGCAACATTATATTTCAATATATAAATAATATTTATATGATGAGGCCCATTTGTTAAATTAATTGTATTTTCACAAAGATTTATTTCCTGACAATGGACAAATACAAAATAATAAACTGAAGACGTTTATCGACAAAACAAAATCAATAAAAGGTCAATAAGTCATCAGATGTTGTTGTGAAAGTCAACAATAAGAGAAGTTTCGTATTTTAACTTGTTTCAAACTCTTCAAACAAGTTTATTTACAATGGAAAACCAAGAAAAAAAATCTGCAAATTACTTCCTGAGATTTGAGGAATATAAAAAAAGATTTTCTATTTATTACAAACTCGTGTTGTGCTGATGGGCATCATTCAACCAGAGACACACTATTGATTTTGTTCTGTGCAACATGTTAAATATAATTGACAAACAAGAAAAATTCCCAAAGAGTCTGCAGAGATCTTCGACCTCTTCAACTCTGTGGGACCTTCCTTTTGCTCCATCTTTACAAACTCATGTTCTGCTGCCAAACATGGAAATGTGGAAAGTGTTTCATGTAAATTTGAAGCCAACAAATGGATTCTTGCATCGTTTATTTGACATTACAGTAACACGGCTCATTAAACGTAGGGTTCCTGTGGCTCCTGCTGGGCCTTCAGTGCAGTGGGGGCTTTGGAGGGCCAGTTAGCCAAGGGAACAGGGAGACTGGTGGACCTCAGCCCCCAAAACCTGGTGGACTGCTCCACCAAATATGGCAACTACGGCTGCAATGGTGGCTACATGAACAGAGCCTTCCAGTATATCATCGACAACCAGGGCATCGACTCCGAGGCTTCGTACCCCTACGTAGGAGTGGTGAGTTCAATCCTGCATGTCAAAGATGCATCAGGGGGGAGAAAAGGAAACTCAAACATGGCCCACGATCAAATCCCTTTTGGTTCGGAAGGTTCCTGATCATCTGGAAGAGTAAGAGATAAGAGATGTTTGGATTCTGTAAATGCTAAGGAAATGGTTCCTTTATCTGGTTCATCATAGGTTCCTTCATGGAAGGAAAGGAGACGTCACATTACACTCAGCTGAAACACAATCAGATGTTATGAGCCCACAGGCTTATAATCAGATCACGTTTTAATCCAGATGATGTTTGGATTCCTCATTGTTAAAATGTAAGAATCATGTAGCAAATACAGTAATGCTTATTTTACACCTGCATACAATTATCTTAATGAGGTAACAGGATGCAGCCAACAGTCAACAACACAGAACATGAAAAGTGAAGCAGAAGGACAAACGTGACCCATCATGGTTCATAATAATGCAGCGTAGTGAGGCTTCATTCATACAGGATATATTACAGTAACATGAACTGGTCTGCTGTACAGCTGATGAATAACATTTAACTCCTCTGTCCATAATCTCATCCTTCTCTCATCAGCTGATGATGTCAGCTGTTGCTGCAGCTCCTTCAGCTCTAATGTTTGGGGATCTTTAAAAACTGATTGTTCTTTGATTCTTTACTAGAAATGTTTGGGCCTGTTTTTGCTCTTTTATTGGAGGCATGTGTGAGAATCAGCCTGGGTTGTTCAGCTCTGCTCTGATTGGTCCACCTTGAGAGTGGCTTCTCAATCAGACTGATCACAGTCACCTGAGTAACGATGCTCTGGTGTCTATATGTTGCCTTGTTCTGCTGGTTTGACTCATGCCTGATGGAGAAGCAACAAAATCCCAACATGGCACAAACAAAATGTCTGTGAGCTTTTAGTGTCCAAGAATATCTGGTGATTTAACTCATCAGAGATGTTTTAGGATCAACTTGTTTTACATATGGGATTATGTTCCATCCCCATCTAAACCTGAACATAACATGCTTTTTGAATTCAGCTCTTCCCAGGAAGGGAAAACTGACAGCTGTTCAAAATCATGTAGCTGTATTTATTTATTTGTGTTTAGAAACTGATCACAGCCCAAAATAACAAAGATAAAACAAAAGACAGCAGCTAAACAAAAACAAAGATCAAATAAAAGAGCAGCTAAACAAAAACAAGGATAAAACAAAAGAGCAGCTAAACAAAAACAAATATAAAATAAAATACAGCAGCTAAACAAAAACAAGGATAAAACAAAAGAGCAGCTAAACAAAAACAAAGATAAAACAAAAGAGCAGCTAAACAAATATAAAATAAAAGAGCAGCTAAACAAAAACAAATATAAAATAAAATACAGCAGCTAAACAAAAACAAAGATAAAACAAAAGAACAGCTAAACAAAAACAAATATAAAATAAAATACAGCAGCTAAACAAAAACAAAGATAAAACAAAAGAGCAGCTAAACAAATATAAAATAAAAGAGCAGCTAAACAAAAACAAAGATCAAATAAAAGAGCAGCTAAACAAAAACAAATATAAAATAAAAGAGCAGCTAAACAGAAACAAAGATAAAACAAAAGAGCAGCTAAACAAAAACAAATATAAAATAAAAGAGCAGCTAAACAAAAACAAATATAAAATAAAAGAGCAGCTAAACAAAAATAAAATAAAAGAGCAGCTAAACAGAAACAAAGATAAAACAAAAGAGCAGCTAAACAAAAATAAAATAAAAGAGCAGCTAAACAGAAACAAAGATAAAACAAAAGAGCAGCTAAACAGAAACAAAGATAAAATAAAAGAGCAGCTAAACAAAAACAAATATAAAATAAAAGAGCAGCTAAACAAAAACAAAGATAAAATAAAAGAGCAGCTAAACAAAAACAAAGATCAAATAAAAGAGCAGCTAAACAAAAACAAAGATCAAATAAAAGAGCAGCTAAACAAAGATCAAATAAAAGAGCAGCTAAACAAAAACAAATATAAAATAAAAGAGCAGCTAAACAAAAACAAATATAAAATAAAAGAGCAGCTAAACAAAAACAAAGATAAAATAAAAGAGCAGCTAAACAAAAACAAAGATAAAATAAAAGAGCAGCAAAACAAAAACAAATATCAAATAAAAGAACAGCTAAACAAAAACAAAGATCAAATAAAATACAGCAGCTAAACAAAAACAAAGATAAAACAAACAAACTAAGAGCCTTTCAATACAAGCCTGCTGGATTAGATATTATTACAACTATTTCCAGTAAAGAATCACCAATGACAGGTTAGTTCAGCTCACGCTGCTCTGTCCACCAATCAGCTGCTAGGATCCTCGTCACCTGCTCTGCCTGCAGTGAGAACAGCTGTCATACAGAAACTGAGGATCCTTCTTAGTCTTTATTGAACATAAATCATAAAAGTTGACACAAACTCAAACTTCAAGCTCCTCAGCTTCACTTGTCCCTCATGAACTGTGCAACACTTTGTGTGTCTCTGACTTCCTCCTGTCGCACACATTACTGCCACAGAGAGAGCAATCAGTCCAAATAACAACCACCTGCCATCAGCACATCATTAGTTCTCTACCCCGCTTACCTGATCCTGACCACAAAACCAAAACCCCAACCCCACACATACAATGACCAAAGTCACCACAGAAGACAGGAAGTAGAATGATTGTAAGGGATGAAGAGAACCTGGTGTTTTATGATTTATTCAGCCATTTTATTATAACAATACAATTAAATGTAAGCTTATTAGTTCTGCCAAAGAGGTGATGTGTTCACCTGTGTTTGTTGTTTTTTTTAGCAGGATTACATATAAAATATTGGATTGATTTCCACAAAACCTGTTAGAAGGATGTTACAGATCAAATTAAAGGGACAGTCAAGGTGTTTTTCACATGTTCCCCAGTTATGTGAAAACATTTAAAAACATTGGGCAAAGGGTCTGGAAACAGATGTGTACAGAGTACCGTTCTGTTGTCTGATGGCTCTCTTAAGCTTGTTTACAGTGTTTTAGTCATCATAACTAACTTAATGTAAAAACTGCAAGACCTGCAACAATTACCATGAAACCATTCTGATAATCAAACAACCACATGTCCAAGCTTCTCAAATGGAAGCATGTGTTTGTGTGGACAGGAAGCTGGACGCTTCCCCTCAGACTGAGGAGTGTTTGCTGACATTTAAAGGATGATAATCAAGAAAATTCTCAGTGGATTAATCAATACTGAAAATAATCACCTTAGAAACTGCAGGTGGAGATAAATTCATGTTAGTTTTGACTCTTTCATGGTGGAAAAACTAAAGGTGGATGATTGTTGTTCTCTGAACGCTTCATTCCAAAAGCAGGGATTAGAGCACAGAGAACAGATTTTTACCAGTGTTGTTCACTAGAAATTAAAACATGGTGTTTTTTAGTGGAAACATGGGAGTCAGTGCAAACTCAGCTTTACACGCAGACATTCCTGCATGAGGGAACAGTGTGGGTGTAGAAGAAGTTGAGTCCGACGCTCCGGGCTGCAGACAGAAACACTCTTCTCACTTGTCTGTGGTCTGCTCTTATTGTCTCTTTGGAGCAACAATAAATTAATGGGAGCGGACGTCGTGTTTGCCCTCCAGGCTTCATCTGCTTCTCTGTTCTTCATGTTGGTGTGGGGGAGGAGGGCAGCTCCAGCGGATCCCACAGACCGTTCCAGCCTCGCGGAGGTGTTGTGGTCCAATTCACCCCAAACATTTAGAAAACTCTATCTGTGAAGTGAAGTAGTCTCCTAATGAGCACAGTGACCAGTGCTTTTATCTGATAGGCTCACCTGCCAGGAGCTGGAGATTCTAAACCACTGCTGGGAAATGTAGTTAGAATAAGTGGAGCTGATTTAGTTCAGATGTCTTAGACAAACTTCACGTCTTACTACAGCGCAAGAATATTGTAAGAATTTCTTTTTTTTTTTATTCCTGAGGTGTTTTCTTTAAACCAGAGGTATATTTAAGTTATCCAGTGGCGGATCTAGAATTTTTCTAAATCAGGGGCCATAGAGGGGCCACATTTTTTACAGAGGGGCAACTATATGTCCAACATTCAGGCACATTTCCTTATTCAGTAAGATGTGTGCACAGAATAATCACCAGTCATTCGTTGTTTGCTGTTGGCTCCATAGCTTTTAGTAAAGACACACATAATTGAATATATTATGCAAATTGTGCCTTTTTCAAGCACATTTTGTACATCAAAAAAGTTTTGCAATTATTGAATTTTAAACTAGGATGCATAAATAAATATAAAACATAAGACACAATTTTCCAATTATGTAATACATAAAATAATTTAAATTTTTTTTTACATTAAAGAAAATACTTATATACTATATCACAGCATACACAACAGTTTAGAGGAGAAAAACTTGACACAGTCAAGTATTCAAGTTGTAAACAGACAAGTGACAGGACAGGGGCACTTCAGGGGCCAATCAGATTTCAGCTGGGGCCAGTGCCCCTCTGGCCCCGCCCCTGGATCCGCCCCTGAAGTTATCAGATTTAACCTCAATTTGTCGTCTTACCTCAGACTCAGCAGTGCTTCTACAACCCCATGTACCGGGCAGCCAACTGCTCCCAGTACAGAGTCCTGCCCGAGGGAGACGAGGAGATTCTGAAGCAGGCAGTGGCCCTCATCGGACCCATTTCAGTGGCCATCGACGCCTCACAGTCCTCATTTGCTTTCTACCAACGTGGTAGGTTACACAGCATCAGCTGCAGAATTACATGAAGGGTGGGGATGGACGTCAGCTGGTTTAGTCCAGAAATAAGACGGCTGGACAAAACACTAGAAAATAACCTTTCCAGATCTACAGTAAGATTCTTGGCAGGTACAGAACAGTTTTCAGTGCAGGGAGAGAAACCAGAGGACATCAGCAGGAAAACCAGAAAACATTTTCTCCATAAATCTGATCCATTATCATCAAATTCAGTGAATAAAGTTCTAAATTTGTGAAGCCTAAACCCCAGAAACGCTTCACTAGTCCTTCTATCATAGCATCTTAAGCTCTACTGATGGGTGAATATTATATTATTGATTTGTTCATGTTTACATAACAAAATATAAACATGATCAGATTTTGATTTCAAAATAGGAAGAATTGTAATTTTTTCAGCTTATATTGTTTAACAATGACTGGATTTGATCTACAAATAGAAATTTGTCATTTCAGCTTAACTTTACTCTTTAACATTTTGTTGAACTAGAGACTTAATCACTAACCTCCTGGTTTACTGGCTCTATCACTAATAATGAATGAAAAGTTTCTCTCTGCTGTTTCAGGAGTGTACAACGACCCATCCTGCTCCCAGAAGGTGAACCACGGGGTGTTAGCTGTGGGCTACGGCTCGCTGAACGGACAAGATTACTGGCTGGTAAAGAACAGGTGAGACCAGGTCTTCCTAAATCCTAATCTAGTCCATATATGGACATGTGTGTTCCTGCTTTTACTGGTCTCCTGCTTACTGGCTGCACTGGATATATTTTTTTATTTATTTGTATTTTATATTTTGTATTTTGTTTTTATATGTGTTTGTTTGTGTGTTATATTTCATGCGTGCCAGGCATCGATGAGGCAGTGATGCTTCTCTTTGACCAATCAGTGGTCTCCTTTTAGTACCTGCTTTATTTTCTGCTCAGGATGAAAGACTATCCCATAAACTTTGGTTTGTCCTTATCATTATATTCCTGTGTTTTTGTCCAGCTGGGGAACGGAATTTGGAGAAGAGGGTTACATCCGGATGTCTCGTAACAAGTACAACCAGTGTGGCATCGCTCTGTTCAGCTGCTACCCAATCATGTAGCTGCAGAAGGAACTGAAACCAATCTGTTGTCAAATCAAATTCCATCTTCTATCATTTTACTTCTGCTGTATCTGTACCCGTTTTGTTGTGAAACCTTTTAATCCACCTTCTAATGAAAGCCAAAAACACCAAAGACAGATGCTCACGTCTCTGTTTGACATGCCAGTTCTGATCCATATATCAGTTTATCGATCATTTGAATGTTGGCCTTTCAGTAAATATCAGATCTGTGTTCTGGGCTGTCAATAGGATGAAAGTGGGCATCTGATTGTCAGTCTCTTAAATCTGCCATGAAAACGGCCTGAAAGGATCCCATTGACTCTTTGGGAATTTGGTTAATTGAGCTTTTACATGTTACAACAGAAGGAACGCCAAAATCAATATCTGTGTCTCCGGTAAATATCTGCTGATGTTATAGCACATCCTATACTAGCTGCCTGCAGGCAAGTAACTGTCCTCAGCAAAGAGAAAAGATTTTTATCATGTTTTTCTTTTCTCGTCAAAAATGCTAAAAAAAAAAAAAAGCCAGTTGAGTGTTTTAAAGGAATAGATACCACTATTATATCCGTCCATTAAATATGAAGTAACAGCTAGCAGCTAGTTAGCTAAGCTTAGCATTAGGACTGGAAGCAGAATGCTACGTTTAAAAAAAATGTAAATGTGTAAATTGTTGAACAAACATGACTTGCATGTCATTTCTAATTTGTTGGTTTTACAGATGGATTACTTGCAGCTGTAGGGGGCAGAGTCATTTCTTAACTTTGAAAGGTTTTTTTATGTTTCCAGTCTTAATGCTATGCTAAGCTAATTTGATTCTGGCTGCAATTTGCTACTTGGTGAACACATTTTGTCTGCAAGACAGCGAATAAGCACATTTTGAAGTAAGCTGCTAACCAAATAATGTCAGTGATATAGGTCTCTATATTGATTTTTAAAAAATGTTACTGTTTAAATTTTAAGGGCCTCTTGATCATGGAAAGAGTGAAAAATATATCATTTTAGTAATAGTGAAACATTTATGCTTGTTTTGAGTCAAAATGAGAAGATACCACTCTTACATCTGTCCATCAAATATGAAGCAACAGCTAGCTGATAGTTAGCTAAGCTTAGCATTAGCACTGGAAGCAGGGGGCTCTGTCTGAAGTGTTTTCCTGTGTCCATTCTTTATGCTAAGCTAAGCTAACTTGCTTCTCATTTAGCGAACAGAGTCTCTCATTTGGAAAGTGCTAAAAAAAATGTATTTGATTTTTAAAGGGCTTCTTAATCCTGGAAAGAGTAAAATATTGAATCATTATATTCACTGAGCCAATCAACATAAAGTACGAACAAGCATTTATTTGATTAAAAATCCGTTTTTAAAAAGCATGTGTATATATTTTATTTTTATACAGGAGGAATATAATCCAGTTTAAAAACACAGAATCTGACTGAAAGGCTGAGAATCCAGAGCTTTTCTAACACCAACAAGGTCAGGACAAAGTGGACAAAGTGGACAAAGGAACCGTCTTGGGTTACAAATGAGTCATTTTTATTTTTTTAGTGCAACATCACAACAAACAATTTTCACATGAGGTATTCAAAGGGATTTTCTTTAGTTGTTGATACAAAATGTCCCACCATGATTGACGTTTAAAGTGTTGTGTATCTTTTTTAAAGCCTTTGGTTGGTTAGCCACATTCATTAGTAAGTCTAACACATGGACAAGAATGGCACGATAAAGCATGGTGGGTGGAGTCCGACCTGAGGAAACCCAGACTCAAATATAATACTTCCCTCAGCTCTTCCTCGTTTAAAGCTTTTTGTATGGATTTCATTAATTCCTACTTACAACAGTGGGATCAAACAGTATTTCAACTACACTAAACATTTTGGAAAAAACAGGTGGGAAGGGTTGGTTTACAAATATGGAAAAATAGCTTCTGTCTCCTCCGACCTTTTTTATTTCATTTGGAGATGAGTGCTTGATTCTTGGGCTTTTCTGTTACAGCAAGTCACGATTCTAGATTTTGGAAAACAAGGAATAGGCAACGTTGATTACAGCAAGATCCCCCTTGCTTGGATTGTCACCTCCTTCTTTTTTTGGTCTTGAGAATGATTTTCTTTATATACAGGACATGGATCGATGGGACACTAGCATACTGGATTTAAGCTTTGGCTGGACGGGGGCCTCGTTGGCCTCCTGGTACGGATTGATTCCAGCACATTTGGTTTGGAGTAAAAGGCATGAAGAAGAGACGGATGGACAGACAAGATAGATAGATAGATAGATAGATAGACAGACACCCTGACAGGATGGACTCTTTGGTTAAGGAATATCTTTGCCACACAACATCTCACACAGTTGAGGTAGATGGGTGAAGTCTTCATGTACACACAGGGGGAGGGCAGAGATAGACGGGGGACACGGTTTACAGAGACTTCCATCTGAAGACACTGCCTCATGTCAGTTTCTCAGTTCCAGCTCAACATAATACTGTTTTATGCAACATAAATAATCAGCACGCGGAATCCCACTGGTGCTTTTTGAATCCTCTGAGTGCTACAGTAGCTCTGATAGGGAACTGCTAAAACTACCCATGATACATAATGATTCAGCAGTTACCCATCAATCTTTGGTTCTTTTTGTGGTTTAAACATCAAAAATGTCCTTTTTAAGACCTTTTTTCTCCTTTTTTAGTCTGAAAGTAGAAATCAGCTAAACGTTACTGATGCATGACGGTCATGGCTGCCAGGGTCACGTTTAAACGCCACTAGGGGGAGCCGCAGGTTAAAATGGAAATATGAATCACCTGCAGCAGCCAACTGGATTCACTCCTCCTTCCTTTCCCTCCCTCCTCCCTCCCACCCAGCCTCTGTACAGAGAAGGAAGAGCCTCCCTGCTTGACAGGAGCAGAAGGTGGCTCAGTACAAAAAGGTCTGTCTCCATTTTAGGCTCCCAGTCAGAAAGACAAAGAGAAACCTGAAAGGTGTCACCTCAGCTTTGATAAAATGACAGGGGTCGGCACAGGAGCCTCTGAGCTCTTTTATTTTTCATTTCCCCCCCATCACCCCCTTCGCTCTCAGCATGCTTACAATTGTTGCTCATTAAAGTTTAATTCAGCCCCACAACTCCAACACCTCCTCATACAACCCCCCTCCGACCTTTCCTACACACACACGACTACCACAAACCTCATTCTGGATGATTCAGCCTCCTCTCTGATCTCCCACCGCCCCCTTTGAATGCCCCCTAAAGCCCACAGGTCTGGCCATGAGCGGACCCCAGACCAGATACCCAGAGAGGAGACGGGATGAAAAAAGCCTCCCCTTTGAAGTCCGTGAAAAAGTCGATGGCCTCTTTCATGACCGCCCGTCTTTCAAGTGCATGCTGTGAAGGGGGCCGCGGCAATCCACCCCTTCCAACGCTAAAGACAGAGAAAAGAGACAGAGAGGGTGGAAAACGGCCAAGCAAGCCCAGACACTCTTTGGCAGCATTTACTCCGGGATCAGAGAGTCAGATCTTGGTTGATTTTGCAAAATGGCTGCAAATAAAATCACTTGTGTCTGTGCAAGTTTCTTTGGGGATCCCTAAGAGAGTCTGGAACAAACAAAGAAATCAACTTCATTGCTGTTAGATGACCACGTTTCAAACCATGCCAGCCCCAGACACCTTGCAACAAAACTAAAGATTCCTGCAAGGTGCAAGAGAAACTCAGAACCTCCGAAGGCCAGGGACGAACCCTCAGACACTAAAGGCAAGGAACAAATTACTAATAACTTCAGAACCCACAGCACATAACCCAAAGATCTGCAGAAGACTAGGAATACACCTTAACAACCCCAGGAGACCAGGAGCAGGCATGGAACAAAGACCCAAGATCCCCAGAAGATGAGGAACACACTTCGAGATCCCCAAAGGTCCAAGAAGGAACCTTACGAATCTTCTTGGAACTGAGACAACTGGCAGAAGGGTTTGGTATGTGGAGGACAGTGAGATCACACTGAGTCGGACATAGACAGGAGTGTCTGCGCTGCACTGGGGAGGGAGGGAAGAAACGGAGATGGGGGGAGACAACCATGCATTTCCCCAGGCAGAGACACAGTACATATGTTTGCATGTGACCCTGAAGGACTCGCACTCTGTTGGGCCTTCAGACGGCATTTTAAATGGGTCCCCAGACACTTTACACACTCCGCCGGATGGCATTAGTCTGAACACAACTTTACAAGCAACCTGTGAACCTATGGGATGCCACATCATAATTGTTATTATTATTATTGTTATTATTCATAGTATTATTAATTATAAATATTATCACAACATTCAAACAAGCTTTGGCCTTGACGTTAAGAGCTGACCGCAGAGACATTTGCAAGAGTAAAGAAATCCCCATTATTCTACAAAAAGGAAATAAAAACAAAGACCAGGCCTTAAAGATAGAGATATGGAACATCACTGGGTGGGGCGGGCTGGATCGGGCTAGGATCGGGGGCTGGATCGGGCTGGGATTGGGGGCTGGATCAGGGGCTGGATTGAGCTGGGATCGGGGGCTGGATCGGGCTGGGATCGGGTTGGATTGGGCTGGGATCGGGGGTTGGATTGGGCTGGATCGGGGGCTGGATCGGGCTGGGATCGGGGGCTGGATCGGGCTGGGATCAGGGGTTGGATTGGGCTGGGATCAGGGGTTGGATTGGGCTGGATCGGGCTGGGATCAGGGGCTGGATTGGGCTGGATCGGGGACTGGGTTCAGGGATTCAGGCCGTACATTCAGGGAGGCAATGTTAATCTTTGGTATTACGATGGGATTCTACAGCTAAAAGTGCCCATCAGAAAAAGTCTTCAGTTTCACACAGACATACAGAGCATTGTTAAATAAATACTTACAGTATATAGATAGCATAAATAAATAACCAAATAAATAGAGAGAAAAGAAAAAGGGAAAACAATAAATACACAAATGCAGTAATAAATACATTGATCAGATCAACAATTGCATTTGAAACGTTCTTGGTTTGATTGAACTATTGGCTATAAGGAGGCGTGTTAAAGCCTTTCCTTTGTGGACCAAAAAAACGACCTTGTACGTCAGCAGGGCTGAAACAAACTGCCCCGCGCCTCCAACGTGTTTCTATAAATAGAGCGATGTGCTTGAAATCTGTACAAAAAGGGCTGAAAGAATCACATTCCTCCATTTCTCTAGACATCTGTAAAAAAAAGATTTCGTAATGGAGCACAAGTGTGTACAGTTGTTTGGAAATGAGTGGAAAAAAATACGACACTGTCACTGTACATTGTGTCAGTGTATCTCTTCCCCCATGGAGCCTTTGTGTTCGAAGGCTGTTTTTCATTTTTTCTTCTTTTGGCATGAATTTGAGTCAAACAATGGCTGCAGAGCTTTTGTTTGGAAGCTCAGGGAGAGTCTTAAAGCTATACAGTTGCACCAGCGACTTTCTCCGTCCTGCTTGTGTTTATTGATTTGGCGTACGGCGAGATGCGCTGCGGTTCTCCCCTTGAAAACTCTGATTCATTCAAGGCGGCACCATCTACACAAAATACAGGAAAAGGCTCCTGTTGAAGGTAAATGATTAACAGACAGGAGTCACAGACGCTACAGAGCCCTCCTCATAATGCGAGGCTCTGAACTCAGAACAACGCCTCACAGTCCTGGGAACTATCACCATGGAAACACATGCTAAGAAAGAGGAATTAGGTTCTTCACAAAAAAATAGGAAGTTAAAAAAATGCTTCCTCTTTCACCTTGATTCTTGAGGAAAGATGGGAGGATTAATGTCTTTGGATGATGGCGAACACTTGATTAAGAAGTTACACGATGAAGCTCTCCAGAGCAAACGGCACCTCTTGATTCTTCACGTTTGGAGAGATGACTATAGATCTGAAGGTACAACAAAATATGCTTTCTCCTGATTTGTAATACCCTCATTATCTCTAATCTACATAATCAAAATAATAATGAGATGGTGTCTATGTAAGGGTGATATCATCTCTGCACCCTTGACTGTACAAGCAGGACCTCCCATCCTGCGATCATATCACTGGGTATCACCCCCTTCTATTCCAAGGGAGTGATCAACTTTGGTTTGGGAAAAATGCTTCATCTTTATAAAATCATCTATAACAGCTGGCTCTGTCGCTCCTTCTGATAACGAGGAGGACAATTATTACGGCTGATCTCTGCCTAGACCAGTCTATGTGCCCCCTTGCTCCCTCCGTGCCCTCCCCGCCGCACCTCCTCGGCAGTCCGTCATGCAGTGCTGCAGGACACTGCGGAGGAGGAAATGCTGGAGCCCGAGGAACCCGTGGAGGACGGACGGCCCTCGTCTGCCCACTTGTTGAGATTGCGTCGGCGGGCGTTCATGAAGAAGTTGCTGACGGTGGAGAGCTCCAGGCCCAGTTGCTGGGAGATGGTGACCTGCAGCTCTTTGGTGGGGCGGTGGTTCTCCCTGAAGATGGCCAGGAGCGTGCGCCGCTGCAGGTCCGTGAACACCAGCCTGGTGCGCTTCGGGCCCTGGTTGCGCTCCAGCTTGCTCTGCTCCTGCTCCTTCCGCTTGCAGGCTGCAGGGAGACGGATGAAGGATACATTAAAAAAGGAAAGGGGAAACAGGTTAGCTAACAGAGCTGATGGCTAACTAGGACAAATGGATTAAGCAGAGAGAAAGTGGATTTGCTGAAAGAAAAGCCATTCGCTAAGCAACTTTGATTAGTTAAAAGAGATGAATCAGCAGCTTGTTTCATTGTGCAGTAAAGGAATCAAGATGTTGAAGCTATCACATCTTATTGCCAGTGAGCTGCTGTTGGCTGCTGGGATGAAACAGATAACTACATCCAGGCCAAAGCGCTGCATGGTTTTCATTAGGCTCATTCTTTGGACATTCTCAACATTAAAACAGCCAAAAAGCTTTCGATGTGAAAGTAATTTTTTCAGTAAAAAGTCTCAAATGTCTTCTTTTTTTTCCTAACAAAAAGTGAAGAAATCTGCAAAACAACAGGATTATTCCAGGAGAGGGTTTTATTTTCACATATCTGGCCTGAAGGCAAAGCTGAAGATCTGGTGTTGTCATCCAATCACAATCTTCCAAAAAGTGCTTTACACTCAAACAAACACACACTGTACATGTGAGTCAGTGAGGCTCACATTTCACATAAGATCCAAACCCGACACGAATCATTTTGATCTTCTTTAGCTTCTTTTGTTATAATAGGTGTTAAATGAATCTGTTAGATCACTAATAATAAACATTAACGACTCCAAACTGTGAATCTTTTAACATCAACTAAAATAAATGTATCATTAAAGTTGCCACAGTCAGACTTTACTAAATAAACTGTATCTGTTTTTCACACTGTGGTCCACAGAGGACACAAACAGCCATTATTTCTTGCTAAATCAGCTCAGAGTCAAAGTCGGCCGTATTCAAACTTTTTAAGTGTTGTAGAGGTGATGAAGCTGGTCTCCTTTTAATGTCAGTCTTCTTTACACCAACCACAGAATAAAAGCTCAGGGTCTGGGTTAAACACCACTGGAACCGCGGCAGCCAGCCCAATTACATAATCAATATTTCATCCTGAAAAGTCTGAAATTTAAAAAAAAAATTACCCTGCAAAATCAGAAAAACAGCCAGTTTGAGTCCAGTGAGGAGGAACAGGCTGGTGTGTGGGCGGAGCTCAGATCCATTTTGAGAATCAGACGAGCATTTTGAATTCAGGCTGCATGTTCCTCTGCATATCCAGCGCTGAACCCTTCACCTCTAACACGCTGTAATTCTGTATTTACAGGAAACACAACACCAACCTCCGCCTTTGTGTACTGAGCCAACTTCCCTTCCCCTTCTCCCCCCCCCCCCCCCCCCCTCTCTCTCTTTCTCTGTCCATTTCCTTCCACTTCATCTCTACCCTTTCCCTTAGTGGACACTTCAACATCATTAGTTTCTCATAAAAGTCATTTACATGTGGCAGCAGTGAGTGAGTAATAATCACTTTAGGGGGAACTAATTTATTTTCTATTAAAGGCAGGTTACGTCAGGGGTGAGTGAAACAAGCAGAGTCGGCATTGCTCAGGGTGTTTAGAAGCCTTAAGTGGACTAAAACATATTTGGGTGAGTCGTGCAATTACCTAAATGCACACTTTTAAGGAGTTTCAATCAGCACTGTGCAGCTGAGCGACTGTTTTGCTGATCGTATCAAATGTGTTTCTAAGTGTAAGCATTGAACGCAACACTACAGGGCATGCACACACAAATGAACACACACACAGACGAAAGGAGGAGCAGTGGATTGGTGCCAGAGATGGACTTTTACTGAATACTGGCCTGGAGGTGTGGAACTAGACACCGAAGAGTTGGTATTAAAACTATTCTTTCATTTAGTATGGAGTTAAATCAGATGCTTTCACACCTTCACATGAATAAAAATTGGAGACTTTGCATATTAAAACAAAATATCCTTCATTCTAAAAGAAAAATCATTTTTGTCTTGGAGGATCGACTCATTAAAATAATGTTTGTTTGCTGAAAATAAAGAATCATTGGTGATTAGAAATCTGGAGAGAAACCCTCATTTTCTACATTAATAGAGCCAAAAAGTCTGAACTGCAAAATTCATTTTTCAGTAAAATATCTCAAAGTTCTTATTATCTTGCAAAAATGAAACAAAAAAACCTGCCAAACAGTGAGATTATTCCAATCAGCCTCCAGCTCAAATAATTCCAATAATTAATATCTATAAATAACGGAAAAGCAGAACACAGCAGATTAAAAACCTTAAAAAGAGCCACTTTCTGAAAGAATCTTTCTGCACTGCAGATTTCTTCACTTGTTTCAATAAACCCGGGTTTATAGAATCCATTATTGACAGAAATGATTGATTAGATGGAGATATCAGCAGCAATAACCTTGTAATCCTATATTTAAACCTAACAAAACAAACATACATTATAGAAAACACAGATGCTGCCTTTTCTCACAGCTCTGACGAGCTGCATTGATTGGCTCACATCTCTTCATCTCTTCCCTCTGCAGGCTGCTGCTGATGTTTACTGTATGACCAGCTCTTCACTCCTCAAACTCACAGCCACAAATTTCTCTCATTAGTGCAGCGCTTGAGAAATAAGTGTGACCTCACTCCCGCCTTTTCCACGCGAGCGACATCACAACGCTGCTGGCTGAGCAGCGTCACACTCTGATCGCTCTGACATCCAGCCCAGTTTCTGAAACGCAAGGTTCTCAAGTGGACGTGAATAAATCCGTCCGTCCTTCCTCCTCTGCAGTCATCATCAGACGGATAATGACTCTGGGATGCTCTGCTGTCAGCCTGAGATTACAGGTGCCTGTTAGCTTTTAGCATCCAGAGCTCGTTTGCATTTCTGAGAGTTATTGAACTGCGTCTCATTAAAAGCCAAACAGGCCGAGGTGTCAGCAGCATGTCAATATCACTGAAAATGAAATTATTTTTTTTTTTCAAAATGCTACATTTTTCACAGGCGTTGCCGTGACGCCGTCCAGCCATCGATATTTGTGGGTGGGGGTTGGTGTTGGGCTGAGGGTACATACAGTGGTGCACTCTCAGCTCATGTACTAATGAAAGGACTGACATGATAGTGCCGGCTAGCTAGCTTGTAGTGTGGATTTATGGCTTGTTGGAGGAGTCAGGGTGTCCTGCCGCTCTCCTCCTCCTCCTCCTCCTCGCCTCCATCCCTTCCTCAGCTCTCTCCCCTCGCTGACGATCATAACGCCGACCATTAAGTAAATGCTTCCTTATGCTGTAATCATGTGTAAAAGGCTCACAATTACCATGCTATAAATCCCCGGCGCTGGGGCGACTCCTGCAGACATAAATATTCCCCTATAGGCTTCTTATGATCGTGGGAACAGCCCCTAATCATGATGTATGCCTCTGTCTCGTGTTGCTGAAACGTGATCGAAAGCCCTTTCCCTACCCCCCGGCGTCTCAGCCTCCACCCCCCCTCCCAGCCAGAACACACCCCCACCCCTACCACCACCACCCCCCCACTCCAGCACCCCCTGCCCACCCCCTGCTGATTTCTTGGGCCAGGGGCTGATAGAAATTATTGATTAAATCTGTGCAGCTCAGACTCCTCGACCCACAGAGGCTGGTTAACCCCTTCAGCGCTGGAGTGGGGGAAGCTGCAAGAGCCAGATAAAAAACAAAAACAACCCTGTTTGTGAGGTTCTGAGCCGCTAAGGCCACGTCGGCCTGTTTACAATCCCAATATGCAAATGGATTCTGCTTTGACCTTTGGGCCTCGCTGCTCGAATGCGAACTGTACGCAGCGAGAGGTGGACGAGGCTTTGTGGCTTTCATTACTGTGGGGGTGGTGCAGGCACTGGAGCCGGCACGTAAACCGCATTGACCTTTCTTATTCATTTAGACCTTTAGTCAAGGGCTTCGGCCATCATCTTTAAAGTTATAGTCTCTGATCCCCCTCCTTGACTTTAAGTGTCGGAGCATGGCTGTGTAGTCTTTATCCTGCCTTCTTCTCCGACTAAATCCTGATTGCCTCCTCCACAGCCTGAGGTTGGGCTAGAGATGCATCTCATATACAGCACAGTAATCCATAGAGTACACACACACACTCAAAAAAAAAGAAGATACTGCAGATAAATCCCAGGGATCACCTCCTCCGTGTTTCTCTGCAGAAAGACAATTATTCTAAAAGACGAAATGGCAGCAATCAGTGTGCAGCTCTGCAGCTCCTCATATCTACGAGACGCCGTTATGGAAATAAGAAGGGCCTCTATGTATTTAACAGAACGCTGCATTTAGGAGGATCATCTTCAAACTTGAGGCGTGAAGCAGAGAGTGCTGGAGCTCTCTTCAGACCGGGGGAGGCGGTGTGCATTCGAATTCCAGTCTCGATTCACCGATGCGGCCGAGGTGTGTGTGGGCAAGGCGTGCTGCTCTTTCCCATGGAAATCAATACAGGCTTGTAATTAAACAAAAGGGGGTTGGCCGGGGGGGGGGGGGGACAACAACCCCCTTCGGAAAGTAGGTTATGTAGAAAAGTGCCGAGCTGTCCAAACTGTGGCTTTGCCAACAACTAAATATGCCGTTTCAGAGAGAGGAGCATGTCAGACATTAGCACACGACTCCGGTCGTGACTTTAAATATTTTATGAGTCCGATTGATCGGCCGCTCTGACTCAGAGGACTGACTCGTTAAAATAATGTTTGTTTGTAAAGACGAAGAAACAAGGGTGCTGGAAATAAAGAGTGATTGGTGATGAGGAATCCGCTCAAACGGACAAAGAGCCGTTTCATCATGAGGAAGACGAGGCGTCGGTGTGAGAGGAAGAGGTGTTTTTGCATACAAAGCTTTCAGACGCTGCGGGATTGGATCAAACATCATTTCTGTCAAATCACAGAACAAAACCCAGAGACAAGGCCGTCTGCTGATAAGAGCTTCGGGTGTGATTGCTGTGATGTTTGGCTGAACGGAGGATGTACACATGTGCTCTCAGAGCCGAACAATCAAAGATCAATAATTGAGAAGGGATTGCAAGAGTGCACAATCATTACCTATGAACCCTATTGTGTTGTTAGGCTTAATCAGTGGAGGTGCTGACAGAGAGCGAAAAGCAGTGATCAACTGGGCAGCTTCACACACACGTCCTGCTCACAGGCCCCTGCAGCGCACAAAGCACTTACAGACACACACACACACACACACACACACATACCCGTCTATGCTTGTCTCATATTACTGTGTTCACTTGGATCTGTCTCTGTGCTGCGTCTGTCAGATGGGCCCTCGGTCCCTGTGGAGGGACAGTAACTGTAACACGGCACTGTGCAGCGTTCTGTCTTCAGTCCACATCCCCAAAGAATATTAAATGTCAAGCAGCAGATTACAAAGAAATCTTTACCCGATGAAATCTGGATGCTAAGGCCTCCTATAAATAATTGAGGCTAGAATTTCTTCATGATTTTTGGAAATAATTATATAATTAAAATTTTAATAACTCAAAAAATAATGTTCAGAGAATTTTTCTTTTTTCCTGATTGATTTCTTCAAATTTCTTGTCCGAAAATCTAAAAATTCATTCAATTTAAAGATCAACAAAAAGGCACTAAATGGGTAAAACTGGCTAATGTTCAGAATTTTTGCTTCCTGAATTTGATTAATTGATTATAAAATAGATGCCAGTTAATTTTCTAACCAACTCAAACGCCTCCAGTTCATATTTTTTTTTCCCCAGATATGAAGAGTCTCACAGACGACATTAGTTTTTAGCCTCGCAGTAATTGGCTCTGTGACGACGTTGATACAAGACGTCTGGCAAAAGCTCAAGTCTCATTTGCATCAGATTCCCTGCCAGCTCAACCTGAGCCGCGCTGAGCAGATATAAATCACTGCAAGGATTAATCAATCGCTCCAGAATGGCATATCTGCACAAATTATTTTGTGGGCTCAAAAGCGATTAAATCGCCAACCGCTGCTCATGTTGATCTTCATGCTTCATTTAAGACGAGGGCAAATGTCTGCGGCTTTTCTATTGTAGCTACTGTACTGATCAATAGGAGCAGCGTAAACAAAGGAACGGCACATCTGGCCCTCTGTGGCTCAAACTGTCCTCAATGTGCTGCTAATTTCTTCTATCCAGGCTGCTGAGACAATAGACAGCAGTGAAGAACGGGAACATCAGGATGATGCTTTTCTCCTGTCTCAGCCTGAGCTGCATACTGATGGCTGAGAGGAGGAATTTGTTTGGAAGACATGGAGAAGGAAGGTGTTTGGGGAGAACAGGGGGAGAGAGTGTCTGTTTGTTGTTGTGGTTTCTGTGTGTGTGTGTGTGTGTGTGTGTGTGTGTGTGTGTGTGTGTGTGTGTGTGTGTGTGTGTGTGTGTGTGTGTGTGTGTGTGTGTGTGTGTGTGTGTGTGTGTGTGTGTGTGTGTGTGTTTGAGGTAGATCTTACCCTCCAGCCGGAGCGAGGCCATCCTTTGAAACTCGGGCTCCTGGAGCCAGCGGGACATCCTCTTAAAGGTCTCGCGGCCGGACTTGAGCTTGCCCCAGGGCTTGGGGTTCCTCAGGAGGTCGGACAGCGTGCCCTGTGACCTACACAGAACCCTCTCTGCAAAGATGGCCTGGGGGATGCTGTACCTCTTCAGCTCGGTGATGATCCTCTGGGCCACATCCCTGGTGTTGATCTCCTCCCCAGCACCACCTCCACCGCCCGGCAGCTTGCCCTCCCCGGGCGAGGACGAGGCGGACGATGAGTGCAGGTGCTCACCCATCTTGGAGGCCTGCTGGCTTGGGTGATGGTGGGGTTGGTAGTGCTGGCTGTAGATGTGAGGGTGGTGGCTGGGGCCGTGCTGGTGGACCTCCATTTTGTTCAGCTGATGCCCCACTGACACCTCGCCTCCTCCGAGGCCTGGTGGCGACATCTCACGGCCAAAATCCGATGTCCGGCAGAAGAGGCTACCCCCATGGATGTCATAGCCACCGTGGAGCATCTGGCTACCATTACCATTCGGACTGTTGCCCAAGCTGCTGTAGCCGTGCATGGAGGAGCCCAGGCCAGACCCAGCGGAGGGGGGCGACAGGCTTTGGGACATGGCCAGGTCCTTGCCGTAGGGGTTGTAGAAGTTGGTGCTGAGGTGTGCTCGGTCCTCACGCATAAGGGTGAAGCTGCCAATGACGTTGCTGACAGGGAGGCAGGGGTGGTGATGGTGGTGGTGATGGTGGAACTTGTCGTCAAAGGGCTGCAGGGGCGTCAGGGTGGTGTAGGTGCTGCCGGAGCTGGACGGGGAGTCGCCGCTGTAGCCCAGCGCGGACATGGAGTGGTCGAAGCCCGGCGGACGGGGCTCAGGCTCCAGAGACATGGAGGGGCCCCCGAGGGAAGGCCTGGGGAAAGCAGCTGAAAGGTCCCGGGAGTGCAGCATGGCCCTGCCGTCCTGGCTGTGGGTCAGGTCAGAGTGGCTGTGGAGGGACATCTCCTCTAGACTCCCATCCATCTTCTGCTCCAATGGATGAATCTGAATCTGTTGTTTCTCTTCTCTTGTTATTGTTGCTCAACGCCTCGGCTCGCAGTCTGGAAGGTCTCTTGTTACACCAGACTATGGATTTATTGATTTGTGAATTAATTGATTTCCGGGCTTATGGGGTGTCTAATTAATTATCTGATAACGTTAAGTACTGTCTTCAAACTCCCTCAAAGTCCCAGAAAACGAGTTTGCAGCAACATCAGGAGCTTTAACGGGGATTTTAGTTCTCACTTGTGCCTCTGCTGTCTTGTCTCTTTGGTGCTGATCCTCGGCTGAAGCCTCGCTTTTGTGCCTGCGTGAAACAAGACAGGCTG
This sequence comes from Chaunax sp. Z400, assembly GCA_037577475.1. NCBI lineage: Eukaryota > Metazoa > Chordata > Actinopteri > Lophiiformes > Chaunacidae > Chaunax > Chaunax sp. Z400. The sequence goes on from CM075190.1 coordinate 30,971,705, forward strand.
TTACTCCTGGATTTAAACTTTAATCGTCGCAGAGAAGCAAACAGAAGATAATTCTAGTCTCGTCAGTCTTTAACACGAATTCTCGCTCAAACAATAAGAATAATGAAATCATTTGAGTCATTTTATCTCACACATCCAGCGCATTACTTAAAAAAAAACCTTTTAAAATCACTTCAGCCACATCTCATGATGACATTTTTCCTTCTTACGCAAAGTCATGAATACAGAAGTAGCGCGCGTGCAAAGCGCTGAGTATTAAATGTGCGTTTGCATATTTACATCACATGTAATGAATCGAATCGATGCTTAAAACTACAGAACATGATGGCGGTTCAGACACAAAAACACAGACGTGCGCGTTTGAAGAGCCCCAGAATCCTACCTTTATGATCCACTTCTCAGAGCGCGTCCGCGGCTGTTGTCCGTCCTGTGCATGTCTCCGATTGTGTCGCCGAGCAGCCCTTCAGATTCACACAATTGTTCCGCTGCGCCCCGGGGTGCTACATTCACCAAACCCAGAGAGCAACAACCATCTGCGGGTAAAGCCGAATCTGCGCCGCTCTCTTCGCTCCGGTCTTTGTTTTCCACTCCAAAAAAGTCTCGCCTCGTTTTTTGCTCCACACTAGCAGCTCTCCTCTTTTTCTTTCATTATCTCGTGAGATTTTTCCTCCTCCCTCTGCCTGCCACTTCATCGATCTCACCACCAACTCTTTCTCCTTCTCCTCCTCCTCCACCTCCTCCCCCTTGCTCACATTGACTCTCTGCTTTCAGTGCGTCACGGCCTTAAAAATCTGACAGATGTGCGATGAAATTCCTACTCCAATTAACCCTTTCTCTCCGGGGTGGGGGGGGGGGGGGGGGGGGGGGTGACAGGGCGGGGGAGGTGCGGAGGTGGAGATGCTCCCTTCTCTCATAACCCCACAGGTTAAGCCTTCTTCAGCCGAATTGCATGAACAACTTATGAATCATGTGAATCAACATCCTGGATGTTCTGCTGCGCGCTGCTGTTTATTGGATCAGATCAATGGCTTTTCTCACAATGCAGCTAAAGTCGTTTAGTCCTATTTATGTAATAAGTGATGCTGCTGTGAAAAATGATCTGTAACATGATGGAATGGGATCTTAGCTGATGACACAAAAACAGCGTTTGTTTTATTAACATTTTATTTTAAACTCTTATCAGAGCAGGTCAGGATTAGGAGGCCCGGAGATGATTAAAAAACGAATTAAAGGCGAATATTTAATTATGTAAATAACCTCAACAACTTATTGACTCCAGGAAGAAGAAAAAAATCCATTTACTCTCAGATTCGCTCCATTTTCACGACATCCTGTATTTTCTCTTTTAAACAGTCCAGAAGGATTTTCCTTCATTTAATTTATGTTGACTCCTCTTGTTTTCAGGAATAAACGCTGTCGAGTGAAGCTCGAGCTCTTAATCAGCACTCAGCTCGCGGCTCATTCAGTCACTCTTCAGTCTGGAAAGTCCCTCAAAGAGATCAATGCGACCTTTTTTTTCCAGAAGACCTCGACCTGCTGCTGCTGCACCAAACAGACTCTCCAGGCCCAGCATGCTGGGAGCGCGTGCGTCATGACTGACTTTATAGTGATGTGTGCGCGCGTGTGCAGCCTTGTGTACTTTGTGCATTTGTGTGTGTGCGCGCTCACGAGATTGGTGTCCATTTATGCGCATATGAGAAACATAAATATACTTCATGGTTGGGACTGTGCGCGCATGTTCACGCGCCTCCGAGAGACAGGAGCAGGGAGGCAGAGCGCATACTAATCATATCTGTCTGTCAGTTTAATTTTCAGAGATGAGCAGTTCTGGCGTTTGGAAACGGCGGAGCTGAGCGCGGTGTGGGACCGCAGGCTTCAAGGAGCAGATGCTGCCCTATCGATCCGCCCCGCGCGCTGCCAGCATGGAGGGATGCGCGTATGGATGGCGAGCTGGAGGTAAAAATGGTCAATGGATACAGAGAAAATAAAAGGTCCTTCTGGAGGTCGGGGTGAAAGTTCACCTTCTGTGGCTGGAAAACCCGACAAACAAGGCTGCAACTTTTTACACTGCGGGCCTGATGGGTAACTGGTACCCGGGTCTGTTTGTGGACCCTGGGCCACACAGAGCCACGAAATTATATCTATTATATAAATACAGAACCATATATGCGCAATATGGAGCTATAATGAGAAATATGTTCGAGTTCAATCTTTAACTGATTTAAGCTCCAAATCTTTCTAGTGAGGCTATTTCCATTTAAAGTCCTTCTCCTCATACGGAGAGCATTACAGCCGAAACATTTACATTTAGCTCTCAGAGGGACTTAAAGCGAGGCAGACAGCAGCTTCCAGCCCTCCATTACCGGTGCAGGCCATAAATATACCGAGGAATACTCACATTTTAGCCATTTAGCTGCAGCTCTCATCCAAAGTGACTTTCAATATGGTGGGTGTAGAATAAGCTTTTAATCTAAAGACAGTATTGAGCGCGTTTAGATTCGAACTGATGCTTCCATCCTGAGGGACATGCATCAAATCCTGCATCGCCAATATTACAAAGCAGCCAATATAGCAAGGAGGCCAAGGGTCAGGGGACGCAGTGCTGACCTTAAAATGACCATTCATATGCAGGAGAATAAACAGACATTACAGGAAGAAGATGGTTTTATTTTATAAGGAAGGGGGGGGATTAGTGTAGTCAAGATGAATAAATTCATAATTTATTAGAAGGAAATAGAAAACTAAAATGAGGGGCGTGGTGTTTCCTCTCCACGGCCTGCAAACAGCAACAGGATGGAGGAGAAAAGAACATTTTTCATCCTGGACTTTACGCCCCTCAAATCTGCTGTTTAATCGTCGAGCAAATGTGATCAGTTATTGGTAAATTATAACAGATGGAGCGCACGCGCGGGGTTGCCGTTTTGAATGAGATATTGACTCCCTGTTTGCAGCAGCAAAAATCTAAATGACACGTTTTATGCCGCGTCCATCAGCGAGAAGAATCTAATCTGGAGGATTAAACGATGATGTTTCTGGAGAGTTAAGGTGGAGAGAAGGAGAAACAGCTGAAGAGACTCTGTCAGATATCAAAACGATTATTTTATCCCCACATTTTAGGAATAATCGTCCTCTGATCACAAAATGATGCTGCTGCAGGGTTTGCAGCCCAAATGGGTCGTTTGGTTTTCGTCTCATCTGTGCCGTGAATTAGCCTGTTAAAGAGAGAGTGTGTGTAAACAGTACAGCAGTAACCACACACACAAATACATACAGTACAGTATAGAATGCACACAACACACAGAACACATGTTAGTTTACACATCATTTTATTGTCATGTAGGTTTCTGGACAGTTCCCAGCTCTTATTTTGAAAAGCAAAGATGACGCTGTTGAAATCATCATTAAAGTTTTTATTAACGTAAAATACACACAAACACAAACACACACACACACACACACACACACACACACACAGAGACCAAATTTCAGCAGTCAAATAAATAACGACAAATAAAAATAAATCCTCCTTTATGTCTGATGGTTGTTTTTCTCATCGGATTCACCGACGTCATTTATTCCTAATTTTACTACGATCACCGTCACCGTGAACGTTACACTATTATATAGTTACTATTGCTTAATGTGAAAATAATAAATCATCTGCTTTTATAGATATTTTATTTAATTCTAAGGTGATGCAGATCATTACAGAACACAAGAAACACATTTCTGTTTAATGTCATCGATTTATTTCTGTTCAAAAACATCTTTATATAAATGTAATTGAGATTTTAATGTTTTAGACAACACTGTTGTTATTTCAGAGCCAACTTTATTTAAAAGTGAAAGTAGCCTAAAAGTGAAGCCCTGTTGCTCAAACTGTCTCTATTGTCTTTCTGCATTTGTCATAAATTGATTTTACAGCGTCCTGCAGTGCTTTTGTGTTGAGAGGAGGATTTTTTTTATAAAGTTTTTGCAGCACAAAATTGAATCTTTTAAGATTTAAATCTTAAATCAAACTTTATTTGTACACCTGCAGGTGTGACGTCAAACTGAAATCTGTCTCTTAAACTCTGATATTAACATCTTTAATACTAATATACTTTATGGAAGGTTTCTTTAAAACACAAGCTTAAAGTGGCTCAACATTTAAAATCCACATTTTAATCACACCTTTCATTGCTAGTATTTAATATGAATTATTTAATACTAATAATAGTACATTTATTAAAAAAGAGGTAACTGCTGCCATGTGTTGGTAATAACATTTTTGAACATATTTGGGTTGTTTGTTTATTAAATTACAAATTCAAGTTATGATGAAAATAAAAATAAGAAAATGAAAAAGTAAAATATCAATTATTTCTATTATGATTTAAATAAAACAAAATAAAATTTTGATGGGATATTTTATATAAATAAAAAGTAGCCTAATCTAATGCTACACAAAATAAATAAATACTTTAACACTATCATAGGATGTGCTCCCTCTGTTTTTCTCCTTCTTTTTCTTGTTGTCATCCCCCTTTTTATTCCTCTCCCACCTCAAACCAATCGATAAAATCAATCATTACCACGAGACCGTTATCACAATGTGAATTATCAATAGGTGAATTAATTTGACCGGATTAGATGCGAAAGAAAATAATAATAATAATAATAATAATAATAATAATAATAATGGTAGGAATTAGCATTGATCTAAAAAGCATCATATTTAATATGAGACGAGAACCTGCAGCGGTGACTGTGGAGGCTGAGGAGAGAACCAAGCTCCTTCATCTGTTATGCAACATAAAAATTAAGATTAACACGAGTTGAACTGAATTTCGTCATGAAGCCTCTTTTTTAATGGGCTTCACATAAACACACACAGAAAGTCTCCATGCAGGCCTGCAGATTATCTGCATTCACAGCGTGTGGCCTGCTGCACCGACACACACCGACACACACCGACACACACCTGAGCACGCAAAGAACACACTGCTGACTAATGAGGACATTATGAACTCAGAGCTAAATAAATGAACAGAAGCTTCATTACATTAATAAGGAAATATTCCACAGATGGATGATTTTTCTCTCATTTGATTTATTTGGACAAACATTTAAAACTTTCTTTAAAAATGAACACATGAAATAAAACATTCAGTTGTTAAACAGAAACTTTGAGCTTCATTATTTTCCTTATTATTTTATTCTAGCTGCTTTGG
>CM075190.1:30981917-31026917 GCA_037577475.1 Chaunax sp. Z400
TCCCTCTCAGTGTGATGTCGATCCTTTTACATTTGTCTCCCAGTTTATACCCACCCCCCCTCACCTCTTCTCCTCCTCCTCCTCCTGCTGCTTCTTCTTCTTCTCTTTTGCCCTCCGTATCATTTTTCACTCGCGCAGTGGAACAATCGATATGTAGAAAAGCGCTACGGTATCATGTATCATTGTGGAATATGTGATATAGATTATGGCCACTTCATGTTTACAGTATTTTTCTTTTGTTGAGGCTTTCACTGAACCTTCTTTTCATTTAAAACAGCAGATTGTATATCAGGAAATAGATATTACTTTTATGAGGAGAGGACTTGTTGTGAGTCATACTTTAATAAAAAGCTGTAAAATGTCTGAAACCCATTTTTATAAATGTGTAGAATCTCATTTATGGGAATGAAGCACCTTTATTTCACATTCTGTTCAATGTTTCAATGAGAAATGAACATTTCATTCCTTGTTGGGGAACAACTTCCTACTGAATATTTATTTTGACAGAACTATGACAGTAAATTTCTTCTTTTATGGTTTAGTAAATTGAAAAGAGCAGCGGCATGTTTTTACTGTGAGAAGACAATATCCTTCATCTTCAAATTTAGGCAATACGTTCTGGCCGATGACTATTTGAATAGCCTTTTGTTTGTCCAATCAATATGTTCATATATGGTCAATGGCCCTTTTGAAATCACACGGGTGCCATAAATATTTTTCAAAGAATCTATTTTTTGCTGAAAACTCTTCCAGAAACCTCCCATTATCTCCATAAAACTGACATAATGGCTGCTCTCCAGTTTTATGTTGCTGTACTGTGTGTCATACATACATCGAGACTCACAGTCTGCATTGATCACAGCCAAGTAAAACAAAGATGGCGGCCGACGCCCTCCCCTCCCCTCCCCTCTCCTCTCTCCCCTCTCCCTCGCTGCTCACTCAGGTCCAGTTTCATTGCAGTATCTGCATGTCCGGAGCGTCCCAGAGGGGCTGCAGAATGACCAGTGGCCTCGCTGACCCTCAGAGCTGCTGTCACCCTTCATCACCCCACTCTCCATCTTGGATGGTGTGGTCACCTAGCAACCGGGGCCAGGGTTCGCCGCTCATGGACCAGAGGCTATTGGGAAATCAATCGATACACCTCGGCCAAACCCAGCGAGCTGGCTGGCTGGCTGGCTGGCTGGCTGGCTGGCTGGCTGGCTGGCTGGCTGGCTGGCTGGCTGAGTCCCCCCTCCTCACACTACTCCTCCCTCTCTCCCTTGTTATGGCCGAATGAAGACGATGCAGTTCTCACTTTTCCACACCTCGCTGTACGTGGATATCCTGTTACAGGATAAGAAATGCCTCTGCTTGCCAGGAGGCTCGCGGCTCTGGAGGCTGATGAATCTGTCCTGTCAACCGGCCTCCATTTCCACCAATGTTTGGATTGAGAGGCGGAGAGGCGGCAATTAATCAAATTTCAGACGAGTATTTCTTTCCTATCACAGTATCGGCCGTGAAGAAGTGCTGAGCAGAGATTACACTGCAGCCCATCCCTCCTCCACATTTATGAATTCCTTTCAACACGTTGGGACATTTCTCAGAGCAATAACTCCATCTCTGCAATCCTCCCTCATCCTTTGGACCGTTTCCACATGGGTCTATGTGAATCTAATTAGGAACTTATCAGACATGGGCGCAAAGATCACTTTCATTAGCAGAACAATGATAAATGTTAAAGGGATTACAGAATCCCCCAAAATACAGACGGAGATTTTTAAGCTCATGGAAGCATCCAGAAGGTCAGATCTGTTCAGCAGGAGGGGAACCTCCATAATAAATGGAGGTTCCCCTTCACAACCTTTACAATCAGGATGGGGGGGTCAGGAACCCTTGATCCCCCTCGGACCACGTTGGGAGGATGGGCACATTTCGATCACCTTAAACAGTTTAAGGCTCAGGGAGAAGGAGAGGATGATGAAAGGATGGGGGAGGATGGAAGGTGGAGGAGGAAGAGAGACAGGGAGGAGGAGAGGGAGGGGTGAGGTTAGGGCTGATGACCAACCAGCGCGAATCTGTCCTCCAATCAGAGCCATCAAACTGAACGGTTCAGCTGAAAGGAGGTCCAGCTGGGCTCCTGGGTGACCTATGAGCTCCTCCAGGAGAACTTCTGTAACCTCAGCAGAACACGGAGATTAACTCACTTTAACTTCAGGAACCCGTTTAGACATCAGACCTCGTTCTGCATATTAATTAACAAACCTGTCATAATCCTGAGAAACTGACACAAAAGCTACAATTTAATCACTTATCAAGCAACAATTCCAAACATTCCCTTTTTTTTCAAATGTGAGATTTTGTGGCCTCTTTGTCTAAAATCAGTGTCAATTTTAAATCTTTTGTCACAGTCAGTTGCAGAAATTATGATTTCTCCACTATTTCCGGATTTCCAACAGATCTGTGGGCCTTTAGACAAAGTTATATTGAAAATGATCATCAGCTGAAGCCAAACTAAAGCCACAAAAATGGAGATTTTATATATATCTATATAATATATATATATATATATATATATATATATATATATATATATATATATATATATATATGAAAATATTATCTGCAATGAATCAACAAGCTCAGAGCCTTATGAGGTGAAAACTTCGCTACATTGCATTAAACAGCAGATGCCCCCCCCACACTTGATGCCAAACAACAACAGACAGCTGCCCCCCCCCACCTCTCTCCAGATTAGGTGACAGATTTCTTGACTCTTCTGTTGTCATATCTGATGCTTCCTCTGTTCCAGATCCCCAGATGGTCGTCCAGCACGTGGCTGGAGGTGGGCCGTGAAATGACCCCCCCCAGCTGGACACTGTGGCCAGGTCACTGATCTCCACTATCCCCTGACCCCCTCCTCCTTCTGCTTTTTAAGGCCAGCTGCCATCGCAGCAGTCCTGACCTAATGGTGTTGGATCACCCCCCCTCTATGACCCCCACATGAGCAGCTAGCCAGGCCACAGGGAGGGTCCAGCTGCCCTCTACCCCTCCCCTGCCTGAATCCACTGGCTTTCACTGGACAGAGCCTGGGGGGGGGCGGGGGTAGAGTTTAAAAGCATGGGCTTGTCTGATTTGCACCCCTCACCCCAGTAAAAGATAGAGGGGCGGATGGGAGGCATGACATCGACACGGACCAAAGAAAAGAAGCTTTTAACCATAAAGTGGAAGAGTCGCCTCTGGAAGTCAGAGGCGACAGTAAAGGTTTTGTTAGTGCCAGGGTGTCTCCCTCGTTGTCCCCATTACATGTCTCATGGAGAGCAGGGGGAGGAGGGGGGACAGGCAGAGGGAGGGGGTGATGTTTAAAAGCATTCTCAGTGACATACGCAGACAGGCATCCACACAAAAATACTGTTCAGTTGTTTGAAGCTAATGCGCTGCAGCTTCCAGAGAGACTGGTACAGTTGGATGACTTGGCATGGGCCCACCCGGCACAGGGGGAGGTACGCCTTTGGAGCCTGGCTGCCTACTGAGAGAGGGGGCTTCTGGGCTCGTTTGCCTGGAGTAATGTCGATAAATCAATAGGACACACGTCACTGCAGGCCCAGAGAAGCCACATGAAACTGTCATTGATCGGCATAAGGTGGAGCGTGCAGGGGGGAGAGGGGTGAGGGAAGGGATGAGGGATGGATGGAGGTTTTGGGATAGGAGGGGTGAGGCTGTGGGGGAGGAACCTGTGGGTCATCTCTCACCCTGCTAGTCCCTCGTCCTCCTTCTTTAACAATGAAGGCTGCTGTGTGGATGGGGTGTCAGAGGTCAGTGCAGTGGCCAGTGGCTAGTGAGCATCCAGAGCCACGTGCCCATCAATAGCTCACAGAGAGCCTCTGGAGCTGAAATAGTATTCAGTTTGTGCCTCTTCATTCATGACAACAGACAGACATGCAGACAGACAGACAGACAGACAGACATGCAGACAGACAGACAGACATGCAGACAGACAGACATGCAGACAGACAGACAGACATGCAGACAGACAGACAGACAGACAGACAGACATGCAGACAGACAGACAGACAGACATGCAGACAGACATGCAGACAGACATGCAGATAGACATGCAGACAGACATGCAGACAGACATGCAGACAGACAGACAGACAGACAGACAGACATGCAGACAGACATGCAGACAGACAGACAGACAGACAGACATGCAGACATGCTGCATGCGTTGCATTCATACTGTACAACAGTCTCTAAACCACCATTTCCTCCTCTGCAGCAGTCGACACCCACAGCAGGGCCACTGACCGGAGCAGGAAGCCACAGCTGATTACCTTCCCTCCCACGCTCCCTCTCGCTTGCTCCTCTCGCTCACTCCCTTTCAATCCTGTGTTTTCAGCAGCAGTTTCGATTGGCGATCAATATGGCACATGATCAACACGGGCCCCAGATCATGATATCCATCCCCTTCACTTAGGGCCGACCCAGGCTCTGGAGCCAATGAGGCTCCAGGTTCAGAGAGGGTTGTAAGTTCAGTGCTCACCAGAGTCGGCCAGACGAAGGTTCAGTGATTGTCTGGGTGTCCGTCTGTCCGGCTAACCTCCTCAGCTAACAGCTAACCTCCTCAGCTAACCTCCTCAGCTAACAGCTAACCTCCTCAGCTAACAGCTAACCTCCTCAGCTAACAGCTAACCTCCTCAGCTAACCTCCTCAGCTAACAGCTAACCTCCTCAGCTAACAGCTAACCTCCTCAGCTAACCTCCCTCCCTTCTCTCCTCACTCCTCTCCCTGCTGTATTTCTCTCTTCCCTACAGTTGCTCATTGTGAACTAATCACCACCACATTGATCATGCTTGTTCAACCTCCAAATTGGGGTCAACCACAAAAGGGGCCCCGTCTCCACAGCCAGGACACAACTGCCGAATCCAAACTGTCATCTGTGCCTGTTTTTCAGAAAACAGCCCAGATTTGCACCCGATTTGCTGCAACCTAGTTTTCCTTCGAGTGTCCTTCAACCCGCATCAGGGAGAGGAGGAGGTCACCGGGATCCCCCCAGAGCCCCCCCCCCCCCCGCTCCCATTTTTCACCCATCTTTTCCAGCAAACTATTAACCTTTATGTAATTTGTCTAATTGTGGAAGTTGAGGCTGGGCTGGACCCCGACGTCACCTCAGCATTTGTTTCCCTGACACTTTCATTATCACAATAGGTATATGAAACAGACAGGTGCAGAATGCACGGCAGCCTTCTGTCCTTGCTCAGCCGGTTGCCGTGGAAACGGCTGATAGAGTAGGTTATCGATCGCTGCGTCCAGTCCCCCCTCCGTTCCCCCACCCCCTGAACTGACTTTTTTTCTGCAGTGATGGGCGTGGATCAATAGCCTGTATATTGTATGCTTTTCTCGCCACTCGTCCTCCATAATAGAAGAAGAGAGAAAAGAAACGTAAGCGATGGGATTTAATGTGAAAGAAGAAGATTTATGAGGAATTAAAAGAAAAATGGATGACATGTAAATACAGTAAAGGTGTATTTTATAAAATGATAGAAGGAAAGAAAAAAAAGACTCAGCATTTCATCTGTCCTTCTGTCACAGTCCCTCCATCATCCTCTCTCTCTCTCTCTCTCTCTCTCTCTCTCTCTCTCTCTCTCTTTACATACGTGTCACGGCACATTTACCCACATATGTATGTTTTTATATCAATTTAACCAAATATTCTCTTTTGAATTCAAATACATTTCACAATCAGCCATCAGATAGGTCCACTTCATGTCTTTAAACTGACGGTGAACAGAGGAGCCGCTGCAGACCTGGGGGAGCTCGTTTAAATCTCGCCTGAGGGATCCCTCCAGCGAGGGGTCATGGTTGAAGTCATGGAGCAGCGGATTTAAAGGTGGGCGCTCCTCAAGGTGTCTCTGTCGCCCCGAGGCACGGTCATCACAATTCCAAGAGAGGTGGAAATAAAAGTGCGCTGAGGACACAAAGGCTTTTGGACACTTCTGGAGAAATTAGCCAGGCAGCTCAGTGATGGTCAACAACCTTGGCTTAGCTACAAGCAGCCCCCCAACCCCCCGTATACCCCTCTAAATGACTTGATCCCATACATCACAGTTCATCCCAGCATTTCTCCGTGCTGTATTGATATTACTCTGACAAACGAATGGGAAACAGACGGTAATGATTCCAGGGAATTCCAGCAGTCTTTACGGAGGACAGGAGATTCAGGCATCATCTCTGCTCTCACACTGAACTAAGTCCAGTCTGAATGGTCACACCGTCCATTTTCCTTCAACACCAGGCTGATATTATATACAGCCCCCCCCCCCCCCCCCACCCACACACACACACACACACACACACACACATATGTCAATATGTTTGGTCTTCACTGCTAGGAATGTGCCCTGAGGCTCCCATATAAAATTAGCAGACCATTCCCATGTTGGCTCCCTTTCATGCCCCCACTTGCAAAGCGGCCGACGCCACAGTATCAATAATTCAGCCACAATTTAGCTGTAGTTGGGCCACATGTTACGGGTCAGCTGTAACAGGCTGCCTGATGGGTCTGACGGGCTGATTGGATGTTTGTGGTCAAATGATATCTCAACACTAATGTCATGTAATCCTGTTGAACTCTGTCTAAAGCCTCTGAAAGCAGCATGTTTAAATAAAAAAAGGCAACATTTTCAGAGATAAAGCAGTAATTAAAAAGTGATGTAAGAGTCAGTCACTGTTTGCTTTTATTGGCTGAATTCTTTTGATAATCCTCTCAGGTTTTCAGCTGTATGTTTGTTTGTTCGTGACATCATGTCCTGCAGGTTAATCAATGATTAATGATGAACATTATGAAAAAAGAAGCTTCTGATGACATTTTTAAATGTCATTTCAGTGTCGAATAACTTCATAAAAAGACAAATCTGTGAGCTCATGTTTCATTTGACTGATAATTCACCTACACTGGTAATTATGGGATGGTTTAGATCCAATGGGATTTGAGCACAAAGGTTCTGTTGTATGGAAATCCACCTAAATCTGTTTCTGAACTAACATGAGGTGAGAAATCAGGAACCCTGGTCCTGAATCTTCTCTCGTAGTGGATCTAAAAGTCCTGCTTCGTTCCACCTTACCTATATGGCACCGTCTGTGATCTGGTTTCACCAGTCACCGTGTTAACTAGTGGATTTCAGCCACATGTGGTTACCATGGCTGGAAACTAGCTTGTTAGTAGCTGTATTGTTGAGTTGGTGACATCAACAACAATACAAACAAAGCAGCAGCTGCTCTTTGTATTTACGTCAGTAGGTAGTTTCCCTAAACTACGACTAACCAGCTGACATCATCTGTGCTCATGTTCCGCTCTCACATAAATTAGCTTAGCGCTCACATGTTTCAATCCTTAAAGCTTGTGTCTCGATCCAGAGTCGTTTTGGTCTGAGCTTCCAGACAGTTTCATATTTGTGTTTTGTTCTGGCGATGATGGACTAAACGTTGGTCGTGTTTTGTTTGTTTACACGACGATGGTTTGACCCTAAAACGGTTAACCTTTGTCACATTTTGTTTGTTTACTTGACGACAGCATTTTGGGGGCCTGAAAACATAAACTTTAGAAAAAGGGCTCCAGAGTGTAATCTTTTGAAAACACCACCATAAACACACAACTCCTCTGAAAAGGATGACGACACATCCCCACTTTGCTCATGTTTATTAAGGTTCTAGCCTTATTTGCGCGCGGACAAAACAACAACAACAAAAACATGATGTCAGACTGTCTGGTTCTGTTTGTGCTGCAGACTCTGTTGAGTTTATTAATGTTCCTCTCATGTAGATTTACTGAACCACTACTGAGATCTTCTTCTTCTGTGGTGTTGATTTTGGAAGGTTTCACAGCCAACTACTGGCCTGGAATTCATACTGCAGTGATTTCAATCGTTTTTACGGATCCATGTGTACGAGGATCATTTCCAAAACGTTGTCGGTGAATTTAGATTTTTTTTTAATGCAATAGAAAAAAAATTCTCTTTTCAGCAAAGTTGTTATTGTGTAAACGACAAATAAAATAAAATAAAATAAAATAAATGATAAATATAAAACCGAAATATAACCATCTGCTACTATTTAAATACCAAAGAATGACATTCCCACCTGATCCATCCTTTTAATTGCAGAATATATTGTTTAGTGGTGACGATCAGCAGCTCATCAGTTCAAGAGGTTTGATTCTATCAAACCAAAATCTGAGTGAAAATCTGTGACTGTTTTCTCCAACAGATATTTAAGTCTTAAAGTGTCTTTTTCCATGCAGGGCTGAGCTGCCTGAGCAGCATGTGGGGCCATCAGGCTGACAACAAACTGACACTTCACAACACGGCTCATCCTAAACAACCACATGTGTGTTTGGAGTATTCATCCACAGAATCCACAGCGGCCTCAAACAAGTCTTCGGGGATCATCTCCCCCGCATGCATCCCACCAACACTGCTGGATGTGTGCCCTCCTGTCTTAAGCCAGCCTTGGGGTGGTGGAGCTGCTAATCTGGAGCTATAGCTAAAATGGAAATCCGCATGTGTTTGTGCAGGCTGGACGGAGAGAAGGGGCTGGGAGAGGAGAGAAGTGGCTGCCCTTGCACCTTGGCAAGATGAAAAGCCCTCAAAGCCTGGAGAGGAGGAAAACACTGGCAGGGCAGAAGTCAAACTCCCAAGGCCGCCTGACAGAGAGAGGAAGAGGGAGAGAGAGGGAGGAAAATCTACCAAAGTTTTTCTCCCCTCCGGCAGATTGTGTATGTGGTCAAACCAGAGACCTGGTGTGGAAACGGACTCACTCTATATGAAATGTACATTCAATGCAAACTTGTGGACAAGTTGAGAAAAGCTTCCAGACTCAGTGACCTGGTTTGAGTTTAGTTTTCAAGTCAACATTTCAGCACTGTTTTATTCATTTGCCTCAGGTATTACATCATGTAGTACTTTTTAATTTAATTTTGGTCAAACTGATGATAAAATGTTTCTGTATTCTACATCTGTTTTTACTTAATGGTTTTATCCTGTGAGCACAAAAAACTGCATTAAATATAAGACATGAAATAATTGACATAATGATATTATGACAAGATTTTCAGGAGATGATTCTGTCAAATGTGACACAAGATAATCATCATCCTCACATCTAACAAGCATAAAGTGAAGAGGAGAATTTACCCCTAAAAAACAAAAAAAAAATCATCACGTGAAAATCATAAATTAATATGTAATTGACTGTTTATAGATTTTTAACACGCAAAAAGAAAATACTGTCACATCTAAACGTGATCATGTTTGTTCACAGGTGGATTAGAATTCTGATAACAAATCCTGACCCAAAAAAAATCACATCACATTTGCTTCTTTACATGTAAATTCCACATTTCACATCTAATTTTGTGAACTAAAAGTTTGACATGTGAAAATAAATCCAAAGGTGAACCAAATATTTTCACGAGCGACTGACTTTTTTCATGTATGAATGAAAATTAAAAATTTCACCCATGAATAAACATATATTCATATATGTTTGTGTCCACATGTGAAAAAAAATCACATGTGAAATGTTACATGTCAAATAGCTTAAATAACTGAAGAGCTTTTTTTTTATCACGCCTGTTTTAAAGGCTGAATTAACTGAATTCACAAAGGGTTCTGATTGGTCTGGAAAGCCCTTCAGGTCAGGTCGAGGTCTGTTTGGTTCACTACAAGGTAGGAACCTGCTGCTCTGATCATCTGTTCCATCCTGTGTGTGGAAATGTCAGAAAAATGTGGGCGTGTCTGAACCTGCAGGAGGAGAGGCAGACATGGACGGCATGGTTAGTCGATTTAACGGAGAACTGGAGGTCGGCTGCTTTCACTGTACAGATGAGGACTGATGCTCTGTTTGCCACTTAGCAAAATCACAGTAAGAAAAAAAGGCTCAGTTTGTGGATCTGATCCAGATCCAGATTATTGTCTGCATCACAGTTTACATAGATCTCAGCACCATAAATGTGTGTTTCTATATCTGCTGAGAAATGAGGGGAAATGTCTTTGTAACATGAAGTAAAACACAGAAACATCCATCTTTAACCCCTCTAACCCTAACTATAATGTTTGTTATCTTAAACTAAGCCCCACCCCTCCAGGAAGTCTTATGGAAATTGGTTCAGTAGTTTTTGATTAATTATTAATTGAAAATGTTATGAATGTTAAGAAAAGAAAAACAAATCCTGGATCCACACTTAAATGTAATGTAGTGGATTCTGTCTTATGTCATTTTTCATTCATTTCATGATGAGTTTTTTTTCTAGGTTTTGTTGCTTTTGTCTTATATGTAAATATTTCACTTGTTTTCTAATTTTTATAAATTAAGCAAAGAGTTCTTTAATTTTATTCTATCTTTATCTTTAGGCCCATTTTGATTTGGATGATATTATGATCATGAGCCCATTAACAGCAAAAACCTTATGGAAGCCAATAAATAAAGAAATCAAATTAAATGGAAGTGATAAAATAATAATCCCACTTAATAATTAACTAAATCAGGTACTTTAGTGTTAAAACCCTCAAATTTAAATGTTGATCATCAAAATTTCTTTATCCATTTTTTTTTATCCAGCCATTTATAACGATCAGTACAGATTTAGAAACAACTTAATGCACATCCTGTTCCTCCACCATCATCATCATCACTAATGTCAAACAAAATCCTGTAAAGGGTCTAAAAAGTGTTTCATTAATGATAAAAAAACACATCATACTGTTAAAAAGATTAATTCATGAGAAAATAGATTTATTCACACTATAAACACTTACATTAATCATACAGTAAAGTTGGTGAACATTCAGAGAACAAACTTCTACATTTTATAAATGATGTGACACTGATTCCTCCTAACATCTGGAATCATGAGTTTATCAGCAGTTTATGAGTTAGGAACAAAAATCTCATGGACTTTTCACCTACATAGAACATCTGACCTTCACTGAATGATGTCAGCTCCCTGCAGGGAGCAGCATCATGGCTCCGCCCCTCTCTGTTACTGTGACCCAATGAATACTGAGCCTCCATATTTGAATCTCCAGATGTGGATTATGATCTGGATCCAGTAGCTCATAGTGGAGCAGAGAGTTGTTCATGTTTGGGTATTTTTATTTGATTGACCTGTTATCTTTCTTTTTTCTTTTTTTTCTTTTTTTTGGGCAAAATGCAAAAAAAAAGTGAAAAGTGATCCAGAACCTGCATCAGTACCAGATACATCTTAAAACTCTGTCAACTTTTCTCTGGCCTAAGAAGCTGCACCCCCACACAAACATCTGACATATCTCACAGACAAACAAACAAACAAACAGACAGACAAACACGGGAGGTCACGTGACCTCCTGCAGCAGAGACAGCTGCAGGAGGTCACGTGACCTCCTGCAGCTGTCTCTGCTGCCCTCCTCACCTGACCGGCGACGTACTGCGCAGGTATACAGCCGGTAGTTCTTCATCATCTGTAATGTTAATGATTACAGCATGTCGATAAGAAACCCAAGACTTAAATGAGTTTGTGCTCTCAGCTGCCTGCGCCTCGCAGTTCAAGGTCAGCTCCATCCTGACGGGACGGATGGTTCCAGGATGATTCCAGGCCCGGCGGAGGAACACATCTTCAGTCAAGGTCAAGTGTGTCACTACTGAGAACAAATAGAAACATAAAACACTCAGTCCTGTGTGTGTGTGTGTGTGTGTGTGTGTGTGTGGGGGGGGGGGGGGGGGGGGGGGGGGGGACTCGTATATTTCGTCCTGTACTTGTATTTCAGCCTGACACTTTGTCACCCCCACCTCATCCCACCTCACCCCCCCACCCGCTTTAACGTTCTGAAGTCCCTCTTATGTGACTGAAGGGAAAGAGTTGAAGATGATGAAGATGAAGAACTGCTGAAGGTGAGCCACAGTTCATCTATGATGGTGTAGAAACAAACACGGAGGAGGAGGAGGAGCAGGAGGAGGAGGAGCAGGAGGAGGAGGAGGAGCAGGAGGAGGAGGAGCAGGAGGAGGAGGAGCAGGAGGAGGAGGAGGAGCAGGAGGAGCAGGAGGAGGAGGAGCAGGAGCAGCAGGAGGAGGAGCAGGAGGAGGAGGAGCAGGAGCAGGAGGAGCAGGAGCAGGAGCAGGAGGAGGAGCAGGAGGAGGAGGAGCAGGAGCAGGAGGAGCAGGAGCAGGAGCAGGAGGAGCAGGAGCAGGAGGAGCAGGAGGAGGAGCAGGAGCAGGAGGAGCAGGAGCAGGAGCAGGAGGAGCAGGAGCAGGAGGAGCAGGAGCAGGAGGAGCAGGAGCAGGAGGAGCAGGAGGAGGAGCAGGAGGAGCAGGAGGAGCAGGAGCAGGAGGAGCAGGAGGAGGAGCAGGAGCAGGAGGAGCAGGAGCAGGAGGAGCAGGAGCAGGAGGAGCAGGAGGAGGAGCAGGAGGAGCAGGAGGAGGAGGAGGAGCAGGAGCAGCAGGAGGAGGAGCAGGAGCAGCAGGAGGAGGAGCAGGAGCAGGAGCAGCAGGAGGAGGCCGGCGCGTGGCCAGAGGATACACTTTATTTGGAGTCAGTTAGCAGCTCTTGCCTCTCATAATGGACAATGGGGCAAGTGTCTCCCTCCCCTTTCCTCTCCTCTCCCTGTCTCTTGGCGTGCCTCCCCCAGGAGACACGAGCCGGGGGCTGGGCGCACTGATGGCCAAGCGTGACATTTAAACCCCTACCCTCCGGTATCTTTAGGGGGCTTTGTGGGGGGGGGGCAGAGAGGTCCATCTGAGCACAGAGAGAGAAAAAAAGGGGGTACGGACGGACAGAGGATCACCCATAAACCCCCTGTCCCTCCATGCACACGCGCCCCCTCCCCTGCCTCCCCCTGCAGAAATCCTCAGTGTGTCAGTGCGGGGGGGCCCCATTGTGAAGAAAAAGGCCCTTTGGTGGTAAACAATTCAGCTGTCCACTCTGATCACAATGGGGTCACATCCCATCGCTTTGAGCATCTGTTTGGAGTAGGGGTCGGTCCTCTTGCTGCTCGCCGGCGCTGACCATACAAACCCGGGGAGCAGCTAAATCCCTGAATCTGCTGCCCCGCTGCCACCTGCTCTCAGCCTGCCCTCCTTCATCGCTCCTCACTCCGATCAATACTGTTGACTCCACTGCGGAGCCTCTCATCAGACGAGCCTCGTGTTCGGCTGCTTCGCTGCATCGCATGCCTTTTAAACAGAGTCCAGAGTCCAGACTGTACAGCTGATTAAGGCATGCATGAGAAGGAAGATGCTTTTCTGCTGGAACACAAGGCAGCAGGAGGTCCTGATGAGGGCCTCCGTCCTGATGAGGGCCTCCGTCCTGATGAGGGCCTCCGTCCTGATGAGGGCCTCCGTCCTGCTCGGTCCACGGTTACTCATCGCCCCCTTGTGGTCGTTCAGAAAACGTCAGGCCTTCTTCTAAAAACACCTCCTGCTGTAAGAGGAAGGCAGAAGAAGGAGTCACGTGTCACAAATAAGGTCAGGATGTCAAAATAACTGAATATATAACAAAATATCTAAAAGATACTTGTAAAGAGTATAAATACTTTACATGTATTTATACTTGTGGTACTGTAGTATATGAGGCTCTAACGCTTTTGAAAAACTAAAATGTATTTTTATTGCTGGTATTTATTTCCTATTTATTTGACTCTATTTATTTTTACATCCTATTTAAGTGTCTTTTTATTTCCTCATTATTTATTGTTCTGATGCCTTTTTATGTCTTATGAACAGAATTGTTAAAAGGCTGCATTCAAATCTACTTCTATTACCTCATTTAACATCTAATCAATTATGTAGCATTTTAATGTTTAGATGGAGCTGATTTTTTATCTATTAGGTTAATTTAATCGATAACAATGCAATGAAGTAGAAGTATGAAGTAGAATAAGTAAAAGTACCTTAAAAAGCATTACTTTACTTCTGTGGTGGCTCACAGTGTTATATTTTATGTATGAAACAGAATGAGAACATTTTTGATTAAAAATCACTTAAGTTTATTTGTTTGTCATATTTCCTGGATTTCCTCCAACATCTCTGCCCGCTGTCTGGATCCAAAGGGTTAACGGTGAGCCGGGTACTCTGCTGGGGAAGCGCTAATCAGCTCGGAAACATTTGCTGCCCTTCTGGCAAGGTCAAAGGGGTCAGGGTCCCTGAGCTGGACGTCCACTTCATCCCTCGGTCCTCCCCCTCCTGGTAGAGAGCCCAGCCCCCCCTGGGGCCTATAGGCCCTGCAGGCACAATCACCGCACGGCGACTATAGGCTCACAGAAGCTGGCTTTAATCTATATGGAGCCCTGGGATGGACTGCGGCTGTCTGTCCGTCAGTCTGTCGGTGTGTCTTGCCTTGGCCGTACCCAGGCGGCCCTGGACCTAAGCTATCGACTCAGACGGGCCAAACCTGGTTCTCTGATTGGTCTCCAACGGGCCCCTCCTGCTGTTTGGCCAGCTGATTGATCTGTTAACACTGGCCGCAGGACGTGTGTCCCTGAATTTAATTTCAGAATTCATTTGTGGGAGACGTGTGTGTACAGAAATGATGTAGAGTCCCAGGATCCGAGTGAACGATGGAGGGAGGACATGAAATAGAATCACATTTTAGATTCCTTCCCCCATCTATCGTCAGAGGTTTGTAACGTCCTCGATGGGAACAATCCATGCTCTCATGTTGCTTTTTCATTTTCAACTCAGATGTGATTGAAAGTGGTTCATATTCAGGTCTTTGTGCCTGAGAGAGTCTAATCTGTAAGGCTGGCACTGCTGTGGGTGAACAGAGAGACGATTTCTCAACATGTGTTGGCCTGTTTTCCACTTCCTTTTTATTTCCCATGCCATTGGATGCCTTTGGGCCATTTTTATTGGTTCATTTCTGTAATAGTGTTGTTGGAATGTATCGCAGAGATACAACATGACAAGATCTGCAAAGGTGCCTAAACCCTCGTGCATTTCATCACCAACACCCACAGAACCTCCTGCTGTCAGAATAATAAAAAGTGCTGAAGAATGGCGCTGGAGTCGGGCAGCGAGGTGAGGTAACCCGGGTTCATTTCACAGCTCATAAAGCCCGTCAACGCTCTGCTGTGTGGGAACTGTCTGCCATGGATTCCCAAGTCCTGTTCTTCTTCTCTATTATCAGAAAAACCCATAAAAACAGGGCGACAGTGAAGTAAACGCGGTGGACAAAACAATGCCAGCCTTAGGAAGTGAAGGCTGATTTGATGGAGTCTCTCTTTCTCTGCCCCTCTGGCCTGCCGCAGACACAGAGGTGGGGGCTGCTTGGATATGCATCACAAAGGCTTCCTGCAGTATTGATCCGCTCTGGGTTAAGGCAGTCTATCAGCAAATGTCCCTCTCTCTGGGAAAAACAATAGGAGATTAAAAACACACAGCTTGCAAGGCGGGAGGCTGCTGATGGGCCCTTATCTGGGCCCAAAGGTCACTGTGTACAGATATAATCCACTTTCACTTAACAGCTTCATTTAAGGCACCTCAAATGCAAATAGTGGCATTTCTGGGTCTGTTCAAAGACGGACGCTTGTTTTCCAGAGGCAGAGGAGGAGGTGTTCACCGACAGGAAGCTCACACCTTTCAACTGCAGCAGGAGTGACAGCGTCTCAGCAGTGATGGAGGAATCAACACTGAGCTGCATCTTTCCTCTGAGTCATCAGGTCACCTCATCTCAGGCTGCAGGGTCAGGTTAAAACAGGACAAACAGCTGAAATACAGCAGGTAGTGTGCGTAACTGTAACCAGCCCAGCTGACATCTGAAAAAAACATCTATTATAGTTACATTGTCAAAGTTTACTCGACGACATTTTTATTACGTCTTTAAGAAATAAACATGTTAAGTTCATGTTCTGAACTTAACATTCGAGTTAAGTTCGAGTTCTGACAGAACATGTTCATCACATGTTCTGTCAGAACTCCTGACAGGTCGGTGATGGTGACTGAAGTTTTTACCTCCGACGTTGGTTTGTCTGTCAGCAGGATCTCGGTAAGGACCAGTCCATCAGGTTCTGGTGTTGATCCGGATCATCATCTGGATCCAGAATGTTTCTAAAGGATTCTTTATCATTGTGGGACAATTATTAGATTTTATCTTCTCACTTCCTGGATAATGTCTACAATGATTGGACAAAAATGACACGATGACATCACCATAAGATCTAGAACACATCAGAGTCTGATCTGGATCCAGGTCATAATCTGGATCTGGTGATACAGAATGTTTAAATTTATAGGGCTGACAGAAAATTCACTGCTGTGAGATAACAGATAATAATAATGGTCCAGACTGACCTGAGATCAGATTCAGTTTGGGTTCAGATTTGACATAACTGTAAAAGCTGAATATGAAAAATGCTTTTTATGTGCGTTGAAAATGTTAAAAGAGAATATTTGTGAACTCAATGTTTAATTTTAATTTTAGTCTAAATGTACATAACCCTGATATTGTTATTAGAACAGATTATTGTGTGCAAAATCTCACCTGGTCATATTTAAAATGTCCAGACAGACTCTCTCATCAGAGTCCTGTAAATGTTCTGCAGGTTTCTACATCTACAGTCCATCTGAGGACGGTTCTGAGGAAGGCTCCTCATGACTGCCTTACAGCTAATAAAAAATATGACTCATAAACTCCTGGCAGAGACGACAGCACTGCTCTGATTACACCTACATCACTGGGTAGATGTGTGCAGCAGCATCAGATGCATGTGTGTGTATGTGTATATATATATATATATATACACATATATATATCTCTGTCATCTATTAGGTCATCAGTGAAATGATGGCCTAATGAATGAAGGTGAAGATGAGCGACCTCTTCATACCTCAGTGTTTACCTGTTTACCACGTCAGATGAGGTTCCAGCTAACGCTTTTAGCTTAGAGGCTAAAGTGAAGAACTCAGCTTATTTAACGGTGTAAATAACACGGATGACTGGATGAGGTTTTGTATTTTATTCACTTATGAACTCGTGAAAACAAGAAACTCAGAATGGCATCAGTAAAAAAACAAACACAATCCTTCAAAGTCAACTTAATGGATTCATGAAAAATATGATAAACTGTTGTTTTATGTTTGTGTCACATTCAAAGAAAGAGTGACATCACAACCTTGAGGTTAACACTAAACAGAGGAAGTCCCTTTAAAAACAGATCCGTGACTCAGCCTTAAAAACGTCACTGAGATCAGAGCAGCCGTTCTGCCGAGTCAGCAGTCGGGTGACGTCAGAAGCGTTCTTTGGGCTCGCTGAACTTGTACTTCTTCTTCTGCGAGGAGGTGGACGGAGTTTCCTGGCTGTTGGGGATTTGGTACTGAGAAACCTGAACACAGCAGAGGAAATATGTAGATGACAACTACACAATATCCTGTCCACTGACACAAAACATCCCATAATGACAAACCATAGAGATCAGTGCCGACTCATCTGTGACACAAACCGGACTCAAAAAGTCATCCTGAAGGTTTATGTAGAAGTGCAGCTGTTTCATCGCCTCAAATCAAAAATGATAATAAATACAACACAGGCCCTAGCTTTAGCTTTAGCTTTAGCTTTAGCTCTCAGTCACAGCTGCTTTGTTGTTTGATAACTGCATTTACAGCTTCATATGTATATAAACTATTTGGACACATTTAGATGTTTAGAATTTAGATTTATATGAATTAATAATTTTCATAACTGCTTTTATTCCTTCATAGCTGCAGGTTTCCAGTCCAGGTTACGTTTACACACACAATAAGCCAGCAGTACGTCAATAAAAACATCAAAACTGATTTAAAGGAACCTAAATGAGCTCAAACCAGAGTTAAGATACAAAGAAACATTATAATTTAACATAAATTACTGGGCAGATTCTCATGAAACTTGATGAATTATGGAGGATCTGGATTAAGTGGCAGATCAATGATTTCTTTATGTCTATGACTGATACACAGCAGCTACAGCCAGTTATATGGATAGTTTTATTATTAGGTTAGTTTACATTAGGATTTATTTTAATCAAAGAGACTGTTGGTCCTTCTAGTATTTATATCACATTAATTAGTTTAGGTTGGTTTATTTCTGCTGGAAGGAAAAGTTTCTCACCGTTTGATCCGTTTTAGCTGCTCGCTTCTTCTGGTTCACAATCACATTTATCTCCTGCACACACACAGACACACAAACAGACACACACACACACACACACAGACACACAAACAGACACACAAACAGACACACAAACAGACACACACACACACACATAGACAGACACACACACACACACACACACAAACACACAGACAGACACACACAGGTCTTATTATTTAAAACATGATTCCTATCCTGTGTCTATAGAAATAAAAGATGTGTGACCCTCTGAGCAGAACTGGATCACTGACTGTGGTGGACTTGATGATCCGTCCACTCCTGGTCCTCCTCAGGCCCATCTCCATGTCAGAGGTCCTCTTCACCAGAGAGTCCATCTGAGAGGGACAGATGGTCTGTTAAAGAGACTCAAAGAGACTCTTCATGTTTGAACAATCATTCTGCTGCTTCAGACTGAAGAGAGACCCTCAACGTTTTCAACTCAGTTAAAACGATCGATTTATTTAGTCATTTAAACACCTTCTTCAAAATGTCTCTGAAGGGATGAATCCTCAGAAAACATGGCTGTAAATTCCATTTCTTTCTTCACTTTTTATCATGTCCACTTTTTTCACGAACTTCTAATCAAGAGAAGTTAATTAACATAAATTAATAATTAATAATTAGTAATTGAGAGGAATACTATAAGTAGTAGTAGTGATGATGTATAAAACTTCTGCAGTCACACCTACCTCTGTGACCTCATCATCATCACTCTTCATCTTCTCATCACTGATCATCTGGATCTCTAGAGTTCAGAAAGAAAGAAGATGAAGTTCATTTTGTTTCACTTACATCTGGTCCAATAATGAAGATGAAATAATAATAAAGATGAAATAATAATAATAATAAAGATGAAATTATAATAAAGATGAAATAATAATAATAAAGATGAAATAATAATAATAATAAAGATGAAATTATAATAAAGATGAAATAATAATAATAAAGATGAAATAATAATAATAAAGATGAAATAATAATAAAGATGAAATAATAATAATAAAGATGAAATAATAATAAAGATGAAATAATAATAATAAAGATGAAATAATAAAGGTGAAATAATAATAAAGATGAAATAATAATAATAATAAAGATGAAATTATAATAAAGATGAAATAATAATAATAAAGATGAAATAATAATAATAATAAAGATGAAATAATAATAATAATAAAGATGAAATAATAACAATAAAGATGAAATAATAATAATAATAAAGATGAAATAATAATAATAATGATGAAATAATAATAATAATAATAAAGATGAAATAATACCGAGGACCTGAGTTTAATATAAAACACCATGTTATGACAACATTTCAAACTTTAAAGCTCAACATAAAACTATGTAAAATCAGCAACAAAGACTTTCTGACATGAATTTAATGTTAACAGTATTTTACTGACACCATGTTAAATCCCTCTAAATTCATTTATATTATTATTCTACAACCATAAACTCATTAGGAAACATTTTACTGACATAATCAGTTAAGTTTGGAGTCATTTTCTCATAAGTTTACATACAATCAGACTTTTTTTTTGCAACCAGTGGAGTCGCCCTCTGCTGATCATTAGAATGAATGCAGGTTTAAGGCACCTTTCAGACCCATTAGATGAACCCATTTATTCCACTGCCTATGTGGACCAATGACAGCAGAGTTATAGATGTGATTCTGTGTTCCATGTTCAACATGTATGATGAGCAGAGTCACAGTGAAATGATGAGGATGTACCTGTGTTTTCAGGCTTCTCACTGTCTTCAATCACATGACTCTGTGAACATAGAACCAACATACTGACCAAACATGACTCTGTGAACATAGAACCAACATACTGACCAAACATGACTGTGAACATAGAACCAACACACTGACCAAACATGACTGTGAACATAGAACCAACATACTGACCAAACATGACTCTGTGAACATAGAACCAACATACTGACCAAACATGACTGTGAACATAGAACCAACATACTGACCAAACATGACTGTGAACATAGAACCAACATACTGACCAAACATGACTTTGAACATAGAACCAACATACTGACCAAACATGACTCTGTGAACATAGAACCAACATACTGACCAAACAAGACTCTGTGAACATAGAACCAACATACTGACCAAACATGACTGTGAACATAGAACCAACACACTGACCAAACATGACTTTGAACATAGAACCAACATACTGACCAAACAAGACTCTGTGAACATAGAACCAACATACTGACCAAACATGACTCTGTGAACATAGAACCAACATACTGACCAAACATGACTGTGAACATAGAACCAACACACTGACCAAACATGACTTTGAACATAGAACCAACATACTGACCAAACAAGACTCTGTGAACATAGAACCAACATACTGACCAAACATGACTCTGTGAACATAGAACCAACATACTGACCAAACATGACTCTGTGAACATAGAACCAACATACTGACCAAACATGACTGTGAACATAGAACCAACATACTGACCAAACATGACTGTGAACATAGAACCAACATACTGACCAAACAAGACTCTGTGAACATAGAACCAACATACTGACCAAACATGACTGTGAACATAGAACCAACATACTGACCAAACATGACTCTGTGAACATAGAACCAACATACTGACCAAACATGACTGTGAACATAGAACCAACACACTGACCAAACATGACTGTGAACATAGAACCAACATACTGACCAAACAAGACTCTGTGAACATAGAACCAACATACTGACCAAACATGACTGTGAACATAGAACCAACATACTGACCAAACAAGACTCTGTGAACATAGAACCAACATACTGACCAAACAAGACTCTGTGAACATAGAACCAACATACTGACCAAACATGACTGTGAACATAGAACCAACATACTGACCAAACAAGACTCTGTGAACATAGAACCAACATACTGACCAAACATGACTGTGAACATAGAACCAACATACTGACCAAACATGACTGTGAACATAGAACCAACATACTGACCAAACATGACTCTGTGAACATAGAACCAACATACTGACCAAACATGACTCTGTGAACATAGAACCAACATACTGACCAAACATGACTCTGTGAACATAGAACCAACATACTGACCAAACATGACTCTGTGAACATAGAACCAACACACTGACCAAACATGACTGTGAACATAGAACCAACACACTGACCAAACATGACTCTGTGAACATAGAACCAACATACTGACCAAAGTATGAACACAGTTACTTTACAGCTTACACTGAAAACAGGATTCTGATATAGAACACATTTCCATGCTGGTGAAACTGGTCATATATCACTGTTCTAATTGCACAACGATGACTTCATCCTGCTGAGTCTGAGCTGTTTGTGTTCTGACCTGGGACAGGATGCCCTCCTTCATGGTCATAACCCACTTCTCCGTCACATGAACGCTCTCCTCCACCTGCAGACATTTAGCAACAAGCAGAGCAAACAAACAGCAGCTCCTCGTCCATTAAGAGACAAACAGGCCAAACAGCTGTGAGATAATACTGAGTTCATGACAAACATGTTTATTATGGAGGTTTTACCTCACTGCCTCCAAACTGAGGTTTAACCTTTCAGTTCTGTCCCTCTGTCTCATGGATAATAATCATTTTAAACTAGGTTTAACTGGTTTTTGGACAATCATCTTTTTTTATTACAGTGGTGTTTGTGGTTCTGTGCAGAGGTCTGTTTTAATCATGAATGTGGTCCGTTTAAAGATTCATAATATCAGAAAGGTTTTTGACAAAAAAACATAAAGTGAAACTGATTACAGTCGATAAAATGTTCAAAAATTCAAATTCAAGATGATTTAATGACTTTCAAGGCCAATATAAGTGACTTTTAAGGCCCTGCAGGCATCCTGTCATTCACCTGCTCCAGTCTCTGTCTCTCTGTGGCCATGTCCATCTTCAGAGTGTGGAAGGGAGTCACCACCTCCCCCATGGTGAGTTTCACCGGCTCCCTCTCAAACACCATGGTGTCGCCGTCAGTCTCCTTGAAGCCCGGTGGCTGGTAGTCCTGAGGAGTGACTGGAAAACAGACACACATAGAAAACAGTGAGACGAACAAACAAACCTGAACCAGATCAGGCATCCTTACAGACAGTAGACCTCTAGTTACACACTCAGCTCAGATTAGAGACCTGGAATAGAAATCAATCAGCTGGGCTCAGATAAACAGGTTCTGTAGCAGGTCTGACCAATAGAATATCAAACATGTCTGAATCCATGCTGCTTTTGTAGAACATTAGAATCATGGTGGGCCTGTGTGTTTGTGTGTTACCATCATCATAGTAAGCCAGCTTCATGTTGAGGCACACGTTGTCTGGCAGAGGACCCAGGTTCTGCATCAGGGTGTAGAGCTTCCTCACCAGCAGGATGCTGGCCTTCTTGGTGTTGCCGCATGACATCGTCATCTTGCTGTCATTGATGCTGATGAAGAAATGAGGACGAGAAATGAGCACAAACCATCAGGCCGGTGTTGCCTGAACAGAGACTCACTTGGCCAGGAAACCACAGTGGAAGGAAGGAGGAGTAGAAAGAGCTGCCACACTTTTACATTACAACACTGAACCTGCTAAATGATGGTGTCGCCGTGTTACAGCAGCGCAAAGACCGTTTGAAGTCTAATCAACAGAACTTTAACTCTTTTTCTCTATTATCTCTACCTCTATTAGGTTATAATATTATCCAGCATCCACAACTCATCAGGTTCCAAAACTATGCACAATTTATCCAGATCCAGATCATAACAATCCCACCTTTCAAAGTCCATCTGTGCTCCACCGGCAGTGTACTGGATCCTAAACTGGTAAAACTCAGTAACTTTCTGAAAGACAAGACACATGCTGTATATGAGAGACACAGTAATCATAGAAACAGCAGCTCAGCATTGTTATAAACACCCACAAAGGAAAGAGGAGACCCTGCACATCACCTGAGGGTTCTCTGGGTCTGTGTAGATCTAAAAAAAAACAAAAAAACATCAGCAGCATAAATAATTCTGTCAGAGCTTATAGACCAAACTAAAAGCAACATCATCTCAAAAAGTCAGTTACAAGCCAAGATACAGTTTTAGTATCTATTTACTAGATTTCCTAAGTAGTAAATATTTAAAATATATACATAAGAAGTCAGAAGATACTCACTGACAATATAACTGTGCGCAGCTGGTGGGGAAAAATGACATCATTGTAAGGATGTTAGTTACTAAGGATACTCAGGAAGAATGACAGAGGGGGCTTCCTTTGCTGATATTAACTGATGCTCTGATTCAGGTGTATGTAAAAATGTGAAAACATGGGATGAGACTTACATACTTCCTCTGGATGGCCTCAAAGCAGCCCTGCATCCTGGAGGGATTTAAAAAACACACACAATCAGACGTCCCTCAGAGAGGCAAAAACCTCCACCAACGCAGCTCAGCTTCCTCATGATGTCATCACACCTAAAACCAGCAGGCCCCTGATAGGCTGACCCTCATCATGTGATCCTGGACCATGAAAACCTGCCTCTAGAATCTGGATCACATTGGTTTCATTATTAGTCTGATAGTTATTCTAGAAAAACTAGATTTCACTGATGGTGGTTCTCTTCAGGATCTAGATCAGGAACTGTTGAAAATAAATTTGACCCCAAACTGAATCTGATCTCAGGTCAGTCTGGACCATTATTATTATCTGTTATCTGACAGTAGTGATTTTCTGTCAGCCCTATAAATGTAAACATCCTGGATCACTAGATCCAGATTATGACCTGGATCCAGATCAGACTCTGATGTGTGCTAGATCTTATGATGATGTCATCGTGTCATTTTTGTCCAATCATTGTAGACATTATCCAGGAAGTTAGAAGATAAAATCTTGTTACTGCCCCTATCACACAATTATAAAGAATAGTTAAAGGAGATTCTGTGTCTAGATGAAGATCCAGACCACCACCAAAATCTAATGGATTGTTCCATGGGCCAAACCCTACCTCTACCAAAACATGTCATATTAGACTTATTAACAGTTTATTAATGGTCACAATTTGGCCACAACATGATTGATATGCTGTCTTCCTGCTATCAGTGATCAGTGTTGAGTCGTTCTTTACCACTGAACAACCTGACTCGCACCAGGACAGCCGTGCTCCTCTCTCAGGATCATCACTTTTTGATCTGTGGGAAGAACAAGAGGAAGGTTAGAGTCTTCTTTGCAATTATTTCCAAACAGTAAATTGGTCTTGATCCCCACTGTGATGCGCAGTGAAGAAAGTTTCTAAGTGTGATCTAACCTTCAACATATTTGTTCCCGTAGGCATTCTCTGGGAAAAGACCCCGAAGGTACGTGATGCCAGACACCGCGATGGCCAGAAGTTTCTTTATAACAACCTGCGACTGCTGCTCTGACAGAACCTGGGTAGGAAACAGCTGAATATCCTGCATGAGTGACACAAACTGATGACAGACCGAGTCCAGCAAACGGATCACATTCAACACAAATGACTACAAATCAACTGCATCTGAAAGAGTGAGCTTTTAAAGGATTTCACAACATATAAGATACTTATTTCAGTAAATACCTGCCCATTTGTAAAGCTGATGTAATATTGTCTCTATAAAGTCTAAGATTAATAAACATAAGCAAAATAATCATAATTAAAATGTTTTATTATTTATTCACAAACACTAATATTGGTGTGGCTCATTCTTTTGCCAAATCTGCATTGTTGGAGATTTTAAAAAGGCCTTATATGATTAAATGTGTTTAACAAATGGAAATTAAGACATTCCTGGTGTTAGTGAAACCATAGATAATTACCAGAAACACGTGAAACAAGATATTCTCATTAATGTAGCTTAGTGTGTAAAGTAGCCCAATATGGAAACACTAAAGAGAAGTAGTAGCTCAAAATCTTAGCACTTAAGTAAACGTACCTAATCAGGTGACAACTGATCATTGATACATTTAAACTGTACAGGTTTGTTTTTCTTGGCTTGTAGCTAACATTAACCAGCTATGACTTTGTTACATCACTTAACACTAAATTAGCTAACTTAATCAGTCTAAAGTAAAGTTACCTGCGAAACTCTCACTTTTTGTTGACATGCCATTGCATTGGTGACAAAATAAGGGCTGCAAAAAAACAGAGAAATTGTGTAAAATTGTCGACAAGATTTCTGAAGCTAGTTTAATACCATTAACTTCAATTACTGTAAATTACAACCAGCAGTTTGACATATTAGCTAACATTAGCTAACGTTAATTATTCAACATTTAGGCGGCTGTCTTCTAAAACAACCTATCCACTATTTCAGATGTATTTTTGTACTTACATGATAACAATAAAAGAATATTTCACCAAAACATCAGTTTTTAAACATGCTAAACGTTAAGTAAAACAATCGCTCCCGCTCCCATTTGATTGACGGCCGATAAAATGTCAACAAGTAGCCAATCACTGGGTAAGGGGGCTTGTCCTCCGTACTGCTTAAGGCAAAAATAATAACAGCAAAGATGGTCGCCAATCCTCTTGTTAAAGTGGCTAGTTTTTGTGTATTTATTCACTGATATAACAAAGAGTGTGTTAAAATAAAAACAAATGTGTTGCAACGTTAGTATATCTTTTGTGCCGTTCAGGTGCTTTGTGTTGATGCAGTGCGGCCCCCGCATCGCCCCCAGTCTCCGCTTTCTAAATTCATTGGACAACGGGCTGTCAATCACAGAGAGCTCCGTCTTTAATGGCAGCTCATTGGCTCAATGCGGATCATTACTGCTCATCTATTTGTTACTGTATATGTCAATCAGAGTAGGACCTCCCCCAGGTCGGGAGTGATGTCACATCTTGTTACGCCATTTTTGTTGGGGAGCAGTCGTGTCTAGAAAAGGAGGATTAGGCAGAATACAGGTACATCAAACGGTACCCCGTGTATCTTTGTATCGTCTGGTAAAGGTGACACTTGCTTGTCTGTCACAATTACATAATGTCGTCAGAAAACCTGAGCTCGGACACTCAAGGGGACTACGAGGACGAAAAACAGGTGGGTTTGTCACCGCTGTCTTGATGTTGTTGGCTAACCACAGAGCATGCTAGCTAGAAGTAGCTAACATCAGCTAGCTTAAGTGTAACATTAATATGCCCCGCGCTGCACCAAGGCAGGGGACGACTCCTGGAAGACACGTACAGCTGTGACAAGCTGCTCGGCATGCTGAAATGTGTCGTATGGTAGCTGCTCCACCGTATAGAGCATCTTGGCAGTGTGTCACTTTGTTTTGTCCCTTGCCTTGTGTCATTGGCTGGTGAATCCACAGCTGCTCGGGCCTCATTGGTCTGTCCTGGAGGGTCTCAGAACGTGCAGTGGAGGGCTGACAGCCATCAAATAAAGACATAACTTGGTGATTCCACTGTCCACACTTTGAAGCAATGGAAGCATATGCATTGGAAAAAAACTGCATCCCGAGTGGCACATGGTCTGAAATATTCTTGATTGTTTTGTCCTGACAGTGGCAACAACTGCAGTGTTACAGTGCTTCCGCATTTCATACAGTGCTACAGGAACAGCAGTGAAGTGCACATTGGATCAATGCTTTATTTAAGATCTGCTGACGTCAGCATGGGTCCGAATATACATACATCTAATGTGATTTGTCTCCGTTTGTTGCTGCTGCTTCAAGTCTGTTGATTTTTGATATAAGTTAATATATATACAGAGACAAAGAACACGTCATGGTATTTGATGGGATGCACAGTGATTCAAAGTGGAGATTTTATTTTCTGCTGGAATTCTCATGTACTTAATAAATAATTTAGAGAACAGTCTGATTAAGCATTGGGGTTGGTTTGTTCATTTAGAAATCTAAATTGTTAGATCATAAACAATACAAGCAATCATGACTCATAATGATGAATGTTGATATAAGCCTTGCCTTTACATTCACCTAATTGGCTTATCAGTCAGTAAGAAGTGTGTCGCTCTCAGTCCTGTTGGTTTTATGGTTAGATTTGGTTTTGTGTGTGTGTATGTGTGTATTGTTAGACAGTAAGTTGCAGTGAAGGGTAATTGTGTATTTACACACTGTAAAATAATGGACACATGTAAAGCGAAGCATTAGATGCATATTTAAAAAAAAATTTGATTTCACAATCTGAATAATCTTTCACCTATTAAAGTGAAACAAGCAGAAACAGAACATCATTATGGAAATGTTCAGTCAAACTTTGCAGCTGATCAAAGGATTCATTTTACAATTCTGCTCATAACAGTTTATAACTGATCTCGATGGTGGACAAAGGATGTGTTGTTGGATTCAGCAGTTTTCTTGCATTGGCGCCAAATTTAGTATCTCATAAATTTCTCTTCATGAGCCCCAGGTGAATCAGAACACTTTGTGCCACGCACCTCCCTCCTCCTGAGGGACTTTGTTCATTGGCATCTGTATCCTGAGTTACATTTTATCCCTGCCCCAGCAAGCTCTGCAGGTTGAGCACCATGTCTTGTCTGCAGAGTATAAGTAGGCCTGCACCAGGTCTATGTGCAGGGAGTCTGTGCAGAAGTGGCCCTTTGGAGTTTGTCTGTTTTAGTCCTTTGCGCCCTTTGAACTGCAGTTTCCGTAGAAGGTTATCATGCAGTTGAAACACTTGGTTCGCACTATGCACACAAACAAGGTGTGCCTCTGTGGCCCAAATTACTGGCCTCAATCTACCTTAAAGGTACTTGGATGACTGCTATCAAACCAGTTTGGCTGGTGTTCAGTACAAACACCTGCACTGTGACCTGAAGCTTCTATAACCGCCTCTTAGTGTCAGCAAAGCTATAAATTGTTGTTAAGTTATTGTTTCTTGACCTCAATTCCCTTATTTGTTTCTTAAATGAATAAATATATACATAACCAATTAATTCACATGAACAGAAAACATGGACTTGATTATATGTACTGTTATTTTTTATTAACGCTCTTTGTGGCAGATGATGGCAGAACATGACCCCCATCAGAAGAAGAACAAGGTTTATGTCCACATACAGAAAATAAGAGCATGGAAGAACTTTCTGTTTGTAAATTTATCTCTTTGTGGTTTAAGTGTAAGAAATTGATTGTATGTGCAGATTGTGCTTAAAGTTCTGTGCTGTTGCTTTATTGCTTTACAGTAATAGTGTAACACTGGTATGTTTGCCTAAGCAGACCTGTGTAGACTTGTAATGGTCAGAGTTCATTCCTCATTGACTTCTTTTAGCTTTAACAGAGGCAAACATGATGGTCTTGTGCTTTAAGTCCTTCTATACATGATTCCCAATGAGGGCTTCAGTTTTTATTAATGCAATACATCTTTTTTTATCTTACTGTAAACAGCTGTTATCTTCTTGAGCTTCTAGCTGCGTTTAAGTCCTCCAGTTTGGGTCATATGATGTCATCACGGCCCCGTCCTGTTCTTTCCACCTCACATTTGCACAGATGTCTGAGGTGGAAGATCTCAGAGGAACAACAGGAACGTCTTCATTGAGTTTATGCAGAATGAAGGTGCAGCAGCCTCCATGAACAGGCTGTGTTAACGGGGCTTTCCTTTGTAGCCGTAGTCACGGCAGAGGCGTTCAAGTGCAGGTCTAGTATTTCTGAAGAATGGAGCCTTCTTTACCTCAGTAGGATTGACTGCAGGGATTCAGGTGTTCTTGTAGTAACAGCAGGATGAGCATAGATCAGTGTCTGTCACATAAACAGCTGTTCCTGTTGAGCTTTAAAGTTCATGGAGATGTATCAGCTGACTCTTTTCAATGTTATGCCCATTCTTTCTCATCTCCACAGGACTCCCAGGAGAAGAATGCAAACCCGGTGAAAGCAGAGGAGGCCAAGCTGAAGGCCAAGTACCCCAGCCTGGTCCAGAAGCCCGGAGGCTCAGACTTCCTGATGAAGAGGCTAACGAAAGGGGTGGGTCACCATGGTTTGTCCACAACACGAGAACAGGGAGGAGATGTTTCTGTGTGAATAATGGGCTCCATTTATGGTCAATTCTCAACATAACATCTTTGTGGACCCACAGGTTTTACTGTGACCATCCAGGCTCATATCCATCACTGTCACTAAAGGATCACCTTAAAAACTGCAGCCAGTGTTGGAAAAGCAGCAACTTGCAGCACTTTGCATTCATTTTTCATCGTTTTGAGCAATAGTTTTATTGTACAGAATATTTCTGTTATACAGAAAACTACTTCCATTTTGTAGTCCATGCAAGGATCCTACAGGGTGGAGAGGCAGGGAGGAGGATGGTTTCTCCACAGGCTGAACCTCATGGTCACATAATACAACAGTCTGTTTGGTGGATCTTTTTTTTGTCATTTGAACACACAAAGGCATCGTTCTCTCAGACTTTAGCTTGACTGGAAAAACCGTCACTCTCCACCTACACTTAATGTATATATTACTTCCACCTCTGGAGGCTGCTGCAAGTCATTGTGGGAAATCACTGACTGTCGTGGGAGTAGCTGAGGGCGGCTGAGAAAGTTAGTGAATCGGAGACTTTTCCTTTATTTGTTTTGACAAAGCAGCTCAATCTGATCGTTCCATTAAAAGTCAAGTCATTGAACCCTTAAAGAATATTTAACACACTACTTTCACTGTGATCATTCCTCCTGTCCACTGACTGTGAAAACACTTTCTAATCAGATCAAATCAAAGTCCTATATAATAATAAATAGACCAGACATAATTAAAAGACTTTATTATGACCCGTCTCCTCTGCAGGTGTTCACACTGGTTGTAACAGTTGTTTTATACAAACTTGTTAGAGTTGTGTTGGATTTTCTGTTGCAGTGCGACGCTGTGGACGAATAGAGGAAAAGGCACTGTATCAGAAGACAGCAGGAAAATCCACGCATCATAACTCTTAATTAAAATATTTATGGTGTCTGCATTAAGCAGGAGTCCAGTGTGATTTCCTGCTGGTTTCTTTGTTCTTATCACCTTTAACTAATAGAAGGGATTCACTGCTACACATGTTTTCTGGCCAAGTATTTACATTTAGGAACTGTTGGATCCAGAGAAGCGATCCGGGACGTTTCACCATCCCTTTCAGAGTTAAATACCCATCTACTGGTGAATGCTGAGCTTATGGTGGAGTTTATGACTGTAGCCTGTAGTACATGGAGTCCTCACAGTTTAGCAGAGGACAGTTAGCATTCTGTTCTACTTTTATCATCATCGCTCATCCTAAAATGTCTCCAAACTGCTGACGTTCCTCCTTCCTCACCTACCTGCTCATCTCAGCTGACCAGAGCTTTAATGTCACGTTGACATAAAGTCGTATCAGGTGTGGTTTTATGATTGAGTACATGAGGCTCAGGATTGGTGCATCCCTTATTAATAATACCTTTATTTATCTCAGGGATGATACTAATGACAGGTAAATAATTCCACTATTCTTGATATTCAGTTTGACACCACAGTTTAAAACCGAATGAAGAATCTCATGTTCAACATTCACTGCTTTTTATATTTTGATGAGAGATGACAGACTGAACTCTAAAGATGGCAGGAGATATGATTACATTAGATTATTCTAAGCACAGTAGCCTGTAAAGAGTCCTGTAGAAACACAAAAGAGAAATATGTATATAAAATGATAAGTTTGGATCAGTCTGTTGTAGGAAGGATATGAAAGATGCTCATTTTGTGCGTCTGAGTGAAATGTTTGTGATTGACGGTGTGTTTTAGAAGGAAACTACCTCAGACCAGGAGGCCTGGTGTGGGACTCATGCAGTGGACCTAATGAGATGCTCATATGAGCTACGTGGACTCTGTGAACTCTCTGACTCTTTGTTAAAGACTTCTACAGGAAAACCTCAGCTTGTTATCTGTGTTGAGTTGAGACGACTCTGAGTGCCTCTTTATGCTGTTTTTTTTCTCACACAGCAAAAGTATTTTGACTCGGGCGACTACAACATGGCCAAGGCCAAGATGAAGAACAAGCAGCTTCCTGTGGCGGGGCCAGACAAGAACCTGGTGACTGGGGACCACATCCCCACACCGC
Organism: Chaunax sp. Z400; assembly: GCA_037577475.1. Taxonomy (NCBI): domain Eukaryota; kingdom Metazoa; phylum Chordata; class Actinopteri; order Lophiiformes; family Chaunacidae; genus Chaunax; species Chaunax sp. Z400. Next base: position 31,013,108 of record CM075190.1, read on the forward strand.
AGGACCTGCCCCAGAGGAAGTCCTCCCTGGTGACAAGCAAGCTAGCCGGCTAGCCTCCACTCGTCCCACTGGGGCTCCCGGCAAACATCCCTGCTCCTCCTCACCCGTGTCCCTGATATGTCCACCCCCTCCCCTCCCCTCTCCTCCCTTTTCATCCCCAGCCACCTCTGGCTTTAACATGACGGGCAGAGCTGAATCACTTAGAACTCCATTTGCTTGTATGTGGGGGGGTGGGGTGGGGTGGGTGGGGTGGGGTGGGTGGGTGGGGTGAGGTGGGAGGGATGGATGCTTGGGCGGCCCCGTGAGGTCGCAGCTTTCTCTGCCTTCCCACCATGCACAGCTCTGCCCCCCCCCCTGCACACTCTGCTCTACCGCCTCCCTCATGTCTTCTTGGTTTTCGGTGTTCCAAGATGCATCACAGTAGGTGTGAGTCATCAGGCAGGGGCTGGATGGGATGAGTTAATGCACTTTGTAGTCTGTATAGTATGCCTTTTTTTCTTTTTTGCATCCTAATTGACCCCAAAATAATGTGTGTAAGGGAGTTAGGAACCATGATCGCAGCCCATTCTATGATTTTGACCCTACCTGCTGCCGGCTATGGTTGGAAGATGTATGTGAAAACTTGCTTGCGTACCAAATGTGTGAGGAGCAGCTGCCTGCTTCAAGAGTTCTGTCACATTCACACAAACCATCTGTTGGAATGGGGCCAGTGAATTTCGGCTTCTTTTGGTCTCATCAGCTGCAGCTCAGCAAACACCACTTTGTCTCTCTCTCTCTCTCTCTCTCTCTCTCTCTCTCTCTCTCTCCCCCCCACTCATGTTGCTTTAAACCTTGACTCCTTTTGCTCCTGTTATCTCTAAATATGCTGCATGATTGTAACAAAAAAGAAATATATCATGTTTTTTACCAGGAGTGGAGTTTCTGATGGGAAGTATCAAACAAAAAGCCCTGAAGCGTCTACAGTCACATTTCCTTCCCTCCTTTCCTGTTTGCTGTCCTGACAATCCTTGTACACATGCTCTAGTTAGGGGCCCAGGCCGACACCCAGTCAATATAACCTTGTATTATTTTTAATTGCTGGGAACCCTGCCGACCTCTGAGTTCAGTCTTAGTTGAGTTGCATCAAAACGTGTGTTGACTATGAGCCTAAAGACTGGTGGTGGGCATTGAAGCACCCTGTGTAGAGTATATGCTTCTGTATATAATACTACAACAAGCACGTCATTGGTGATAAGCTTAGTGATCTGAGGACCAGACCAGCCAACATGCCTGAGAGAAATGGTGGCGCTTCTCACATGGGATTATATCCTGGGATTTCTGGATGGGAGATTCTCTGCTTTTACCAGCTGGGGGGGGGCTTGTCTTTCCAATGTGACTCTTAACATCTATAATCAGCTGGCTCATCTTGTAACATGATGAGGCAGCCCAAACTGGTCTGGCTCACTTTTTGTTTGAACGTCACAGAGGTATTATTACCCTGTTTCACACGTCCGTCCCATTGAACAGACAACCACAGTGATGGCCTTCATAGTTCTGGACCACAGTGAACACTGACATTTAGGAGAGACAAGAATTATTCTGCTTGTTTAAGCTGAAATTGATTTCTCATTTTGTTTAGGAGAGATTGTTTTCTTAGCATTTTAGCACTTTCAGAATATCTATCACAGTCGAACGCCGTGGTCCCCCGACATCTTAGCATTTCACATAGTGAATCCCTGACTTTAGATCACTACTGACGACCACAGCTGGAGTAGAGACGTACTTCTACCAGCAGCACCCTGTAGGATGTGACACACTGCACAGACTGATCTTTAAACCCCAGGGTGTCAGAGGGTAAACAGCAGGCAACCTGATCACCACAGGTGTCACAGCCCTGCTCCAAACAACGTCATCGCAGGCCTAAAGAGGGACACTGTGTCCCTGCAGGATAGACTCACTCCAACACTTGGCAAAGCAGAGAGAGATTTTATAACAACTGGGTGAGGAGCAAAACATGAGTCTGTGCTCTGGCCCCACCTTTTAAAGTGGTCCGACCTCTGAAAGAGGTCAAAGGTGCGATCATTCAAGAATCTGAGCTGGTTTCTGGTGCTCAGAGAATCAGCCTCCTTGTAAAAACTGCTTCAGGGAACCTTCACAGGTGACGGGGTTCATGCACCATCACGTTCTCCACCTCGCTTGTTTTTCTCTGAGACGGTAAAATGTGTCAAAGTTCCTGTGGGTGAAAGAGGTCTGACCTGGGTGAGTCTGCCTGTTCTGTTGTTGTATGACTGCTCTGCTTTTCTCTGTTCCAGCCTTTGTAAATAGACGTCAACAAGAAGGGATTTTTGTGTTGTTTCCCACCTGCTTCTCACTCTTTCATAGCCTGAGCTACTTTCTGATTCAATGGTTCCTCTTTCCTCAGTTTAACACTACTTCTGCTCTATGTCGGTGGATCGCAGAGGCTATGTGAATCTGTATCATATGAAAATAATGTGTAAATGCTGCTGATTCAAAGACAAATCTAAGAGATGATACCCTGTAAAGAACCCCTGTCCTCTGGATTCTACTGGTCCGACTAGCTTCTCCCCAAGTATTTCTGTTTCGTTCCTGCCACAGAGTCCATTTACTTGAGACTCTGGTCAACTTCAAAGTATATCCACCCCTAAATTCTGACGGTGCGTCACTGAATTTAGTCCAACTCTTGGTCAACCAGGACTCAAACAAAAACGGTTCCACGTTTATTTCACTTTGAATGACATGAACTGACCATATAGCATCATATTGTGTTTATAAGACCACAGTTTCCTGCTTTAAGGAGTAAAGATTGCTAAACAACTCGTCCCATGAAACAACAGTGGACAGGAATTCTTGAATGCTACTTGATGCTTGGCTTTGCACAGAGCAGTTCAAAGAAAAATATAAATAGGGTATATTCAGAAGCCAACACACAGGCTGTTTCTGTTCAGCTATGATAAACACGTGCCAGAATGTATAAAGAAATGACAGGCTGTGTGCTCTGAAATGCTAATGTGCTGCTTTATCCTTTGTGTGTTTTCTTGTTGTTTTGCAAGTAAATATTTCTTTTTCCTTGTGTTCTCTTTTTGCATAATTAGTATATTTCATCCTGGCCCAAGATAACTGCAGGGAAATCAGAGGCACCCTTGCTTCCAAGAAAAAAAAGGGTTTACATGATAAAGAGGATGACTTGAGAACACAGGAATGATTTTAAGACTTCAGAAAGTACCGGAGTACTTGGAATGTTTCAGTTGTGTGGGAGTAGGTGAGAGGATTTTTGTCAGTATTTGAAATAAACTTTTACATTAATAATATATCGTTGTTTTAATTGATGTCTCGGCTCTTGTTACTTGCACCTTTGATGCATTGTTGGCGTCAACATGCTGAAACTCCCTGCACACATGAAGTCCTGCTGAGAGGGAGTGCAACCTCCCCCCTGACCACTAGGGGGAAGAACAACCATTCATTTGTAAAGGACCACGTTACAGGACAAAGGCAAAGTTCTGGCTGGTTTCCACATGCCCAACCAAAATAAATGGAACATTTTGTTTGTGTACTGGAAAAACACAGGTTAGACTGGGATCATAGGAATCCTGCTGTTGTTAGGAAATTTACCAGTATACTCACATGTGACAACATAAAGGTTATGTGTGCTTATATGCAGGATAGAGTGGCTATATATGTCACTGATATGAACCCTTTTTGTCATTTACTGCAGTAAATAAATTACAAGTCAGTAGGACCAGCATCAGAGTTTTTTATCAAAATGTTAACCAATCAGACTTTACTTCATAACACAACTGCACTTTAATTTAAGAAATACAATGTGGTATATAAAAGAAATAAACTGTTTTTGTGATTATAGCCCAAGTAGTTTCCATTATCGCCTTTAAAAATAAACTTGTTGGTATTATGATAATTGCGCCTCTTCCGGCTGCATAGCTTCATCTAATGAACTTGTTTGATGTCATGGAAAAATACAAAAATAGCTGCAAATCATTTACACTCTTTTTCACACCTTATTTATCATTTCCATTAAAGAATAGTTACTATTTTTAGGTCTCATTTTTCTCACAATGGTTTTTAAATTAAATAAAAACAAAGGGAAGTGGTTTACGTATGACGCAGACGTATGACGCACGACGTATTACGTAAGTACGCCCATCATCGGAGTTGATAATAGGATGCCAGGACTTCCCCTCCTCACATTGCAACTCCGCAATGGCGACGCTACGGACTTAAACAAAGCCTAGCTTTTTGATTAATACAGGCTAGTAGCTAATCTATAATCACCCAATTTTTACACAGACAAACAACCGTGATTTCTGAGCTAATAATCCAAATGAATATCATCCAGACGAAGCGGACTGCGGTGAACGTTACTACCGAAATCATGAGCTTCATTCTTCCTCAAAATGGAGTCGAGGAGGGAGCAGTACACTACGGCAGAGGAGACTCATCCCCGCAGCTTGAGATGGGTTCCTCTTTAGACTCTCATAACGGGAACGTTGGGTCCAGCGAAACACCGAAGCGGCCGAAGATCCTGGGTGTGACCGCAGCAAAGGCGTACATGGTAAAAAACCTTCGTGAAGACAGCGACGACATGGAGGACGGCTCGTTGCCTTGTACGCCGGAGCTCGAGTCGGACGCCTCCAGTTGTCCAGCAGAGTACGAGGTGCTGGAAAACGACACGAGAGAACTCATTAGCCGCTTCCTCAAAGAATTTATTGGACTTAAGAGGCCTCGGTGGCACGAAAGTAAAGCTCTATCAACAATGAAGCGGGTTGTGGACGGACTGTTGGAAAAACACAAATACGTTTATAATGGTAGGTCCTGATCCTCAGGCTGTACAGACACCTACCTGCTCAGCTGCTATTATCTGACTTCCGCACACAGACACCGTGTTTCCAACCGTTTTCACCAGCTGGAGCCATTTTACTCTGAAGATAATAGATATTAGAGTTAAATTAAAGTTGGCAGTCATCCACTTCCTGCTGGTTTAGATGGAAACAGAAAGTTAAATTATAGCCAGTCAGACTATTACCAAGTAGGTTCACACCTACAGGGAATTACCTCGGCGTCCTGGTTTATAACAATGTCATGAATTCTCACAATGTTTTAACAAGATGTCTGACCCTTTATTTTTAGGTATGATCAACAAGCTGTCTTTGGTTGACGGAGGGAGTGACTCCAGGTTGGTCGCCGCAGTAGCCAAGAGCCTGTTTTCAGACGGAACCACCAACTGGGGCCGAATTGCCAGCCTGGTGGCCTTCGGGGCCGTGGTCTCTCAGTACATGAAGGAGAAGGGCAGGGGGAACTGTGTGGAGCTGGTGGGACAGGAAATCTCCACGTACTTGCTGACGGACCAACGGGATTGGCTCATCCAAAACAACTCCTGGGTGAGTTCTGACAAGAACATTCTGGTTGCATAACTGCTCTCATTGTGCAACCAGAATAAGTGAATCATGGCCCCTGTGTTTCACCCTCAGATCTCATGTTTTGTTTTTTCTTCCTTTTGTTTCCAGGATGGCTTTGTTGACTTCTTTCGAGTATCAGACCCAGAGTCCACAGTGAGGAACACACTCATGGCCTGTGTTGGCGTGGCTGGTATCGGGGCAACACTGGCCCTGTTGATCAGGTGAATTTATTGGACACCCACAGACTTATTTTCTACCAGCTTTGACTTGAAACGAAGGACTTAAACTCCTGCAGTGAACCCCATCAGTGACTCCTGTCACCGTCCCTGCTGGGCTCCCATCCACCCACAACTGCAAAATACGTCACATGTTTTGCTGTGGATGACAAACATGGACAGATTTATCGACATCAGCCAACTTTAAAATTAGCTTTTATTTAATTTACAAAGAAATTTATTTTTGTAATAAATGTAAAATGTTTGTCTATGCAAATTACAGTAGATATGGGCAGTCAGTTGACCTGATTTATATCTTGATTTTGCATTGTGTGTTTATTTGCAATTATACCACAATTCTGTGGCACAAATGGTGTTTGTGAGCAAGTCCCAGGTTACAAAGCAGGAGGGGAAAACAGCATTGTTCCCTCCCCGTAGAGCCCCTTTATGACACCTGGATCCATTTGTGTGGACATCTCAAACATGCAGGAGGATTTGCATGAGTGTAGCTCGACTTCCTTGTTATTAAAATGTTGGACAAGCGCTTGGAGATGAGAGCAACCACATGCTGGACTGGCTGTGTGACAGCCTGGAAAGTTTGTGCAGTGTGCAGATTGACTGCTGCACAAAAAGCTGAGCATATTCGGAATGATGGGCCTCTGAGACAGGAAACGGACTAAATTCAGATGTAATGTCAAAAAATAAAAAGATGATAATAACATGGTTTGAAATCTTTATATGGTCTCTCTGTTAAGTGATGTTTAAAAAGGTCACAGGTCGTCCTGGTTGTGTTGGGCTGATGCAGATCGCCTTGCTCTTCACTGAGGTTGACGTCTCTGCTCTCACCAACACACAGCAGCTGAATGCACCAGCTCCACGGTGAAACGGGTAAAACCAGCTCACAACATCCTCAAACTTACATTAGACTCTTTCCTGAACTGGAAGGCCTTTTAGAAACTGGTGACTTAATCAGGTGTTTTTTGGGGGGGTAAACAGCCAATTTCTCTTTGAACCACTCTTAGACCATATCATGCCTCATACTGGGGAATCCTTGATGATGTGGGGCTTCGCCCTTGTTTGTTCAGATCCTCCGGTTGTCTTGGGTTACAGGACAAACATAACACTCATCAGGTCTTAGGAGGAAATGGAGTAGAGCCTCTCCATGGCAACGCTCCACAGCAGACGTCCTCATGTCCTCTCCTGTGGCTAATGATGTTAGCCACCACCCTGGTTACCTCTGAACAGTTCATTGTGAAAAACAGGCTGCTACACAAAGGGGAATAGAGGCTGAGGCAATTTCATCGATGCTTTGCAGCATACATACCCCAGTGGATTGTGGGATGCAAAAACAGAACTGCAGTGTCTGTGGGGCAGAATATGTAAAGCATTTAGTCTTAGAACAACCTGCATGTTGGTAACTAGCTCATTAGTGCGATGCATGGTTTTCTCTTTGGCTTCAGTGTTTTTACTGATGAAGTGTTGATGTTTGAGAGTTTAAACAGAAACTTAAGGCGTCGCAAAGTTAACCAATAACAGACTGATAATTAGAATAAGTGTCTCCAAAAAAGTCTGAATTCTCAGGCCTAAATGATGTTGGTCTAAATGAAAGGTATGATTTTTAGAGGTGGATTTTAGACGTTGTCATTGAGCCTTAGCTCAGTGGTGAGATGGTCAGAAAGGCTGAACTAGAACAGTCTGAACTCACTAGGATGTAAAGTAAAGTGTATCAGATGGAACCGTGTGGCTGAGAGGAAAGCTTTCAGCAGGTGAACACATTCCTGTCCTGGGACGGGTTAAGGAGCGGTTTTGGATCCATTGTCTGCACACATACTTCACATTCAGTCACTGAGAGGAGTATTGATTAAACTTTAAATAGATCAGTCCAGCCCAGAGGAAACAGGATGATTCACGCCTAAAGTGAAGCTCGGCTCAGAGTGTGAAGCCTTCATAACTTGGATTCCTTTGGATTTTAATCAGTAGTTCTCAGACGTTTTGTGATTGTGGTCTGTCTGTTGACGCCACCAGGTTGTTTGTCTTGACAGGAAACTTAAAATACTCCAGAATTAGAATAATTTCATGTTTCATGGCTCAGTTTTCTCTTCACACTGAAGCCTCCCACATGAACCAGCCTGACGCCGTCTTCTAGCAGTTTGTAACTTGAGCTTTGAGGAACGGCCTTTTTTACACGGCATTGGTCGTAAGCCTCTGCACTTCCCCGTAGCAACAGCCCGCCCATTGATTTTAAAAAAAGCAACAGTTTCTGGGAAGTCAGCTGACGCACAAGTTTATCTTTAACAGGAGACCGAGTTAGTCAGGAGCTGCAAATACTCAGAAGAGGGACCCTGACATGCAGAGATAGGCAACGTGTTCACAGTTTGATGGAAAAGGGAAACAATTTGTTAAAAAGTTGTGTTCATGGTTGAACCTCCAACAAAAAAAAAATGAAATACAGAACAACTTTCTAGAAGTTTCTAGAGCTGCTTCATTGGTAAAGAATTCGACTTATAGGCCTTTGTAGACTTACAGAGTCTGTCTTGAATCTGGACCTTAATGAATGAAACCCTGATCCTCATTCTAATTCAGGTCTTCATGTTCTGACCGTAGCTCCTGTGTGTTGAGTCTGTAACTGAAATATAAACCATGCAACATAATGAATGAAAATAAGAAATCCAAGTATTATTAGAAATTACATTTATTTGAAAATATTTTGAAAACTGCCTTTTCTGCGTTTTTGCAAACTTCATAAAACAGCACCGACTCCAAAAAACAAATAAAACTGGGTGTGAAAACTTCCTAAATATGTCTAAAGTAACACCTCATCAAATTCCCTGGTTTTTATAAATATGTGCTTATTCTGACTTTTATGCAGCAACATGTTTAGAAAAGTTGTGACTGATTAGAAACACCTGATTGGTTGATTCCACAGTAAAGAGGTTTATTGGTACCAGGTGACAGAGGAGCCGTTCACCACCGCGTGGAAACCTGTAGTCCAACAGTTTAAGAATGTTTCTCAACATGCAGTCACAGATTTCAGACATGCAGACCATAATATCATCATCCCTGTTTGTTCCAGCAGACAATGACGCCTCATTCTGCTGCCTTACAACAGCTTCAGAGTCACAGAGTCCAGGTCCTAGACTGGTCTCAGTCCAGACCTGATGAAGAACAGAGACTTCAGACTGTTGATCAGCTTTAAACTGGTTTGTTGTCTCTTCACAAACACTGAGTGTTAAAAGAAAAGATGATGATGATGATGATGATGATGATGATGATGATGATGTCACTCAATGCAAACATTAACTTGTCACGTTTTCAAACATACTGCAAGCATCAAATCAGAATGAGTGTATATTTATAAAAACAGCTGATCATGTTTGTACTTTATTCAGCTACAAATCATCACATTCTGTGTTTAATGACACCTTTTTCTGACTGAGGTAACAAACAGACACAACAAAGAGAAGTTTCTGGAGCTGCTTCACTGGAGAAGAATTAGAGACTCGTCGTCCTTTGAGCTGCAGAAAGTCTTTAATTAAACTAAATATACTGAACTTGTTTATAGGAGGAGGAGGAGGAGGAGGCCTGAGGGCGTGTCTTCATCTCCTTCCTCCATCAGCACATGGACCATGTTCATGTCCTGGTGCTGCTGTCGTTCTCCAGCTCCACGTCTTTTCATTCCACTCTTTCAAATGTAAAGTCACTTCCTGTGTGCAGGAAGCGTTTTCCCTGGAAACACCGTCAGGTGACCGGAGCTACATTCATAAAACTTTATGCAAAATCTGTACATTTGCCAGTGCAAACACTTCGTTCCTTGTTATTCCTGTTTTTTCTTCCATTCATTCAGACGATTATCTGAAAATGTCAACACATCCCCCTGTTTGATGCTTTTTAGATGCAAAGCATGATAATCTCATGTTGACTGAATCATCAGGCTGTTTCACACCTTTAATGAAATGTCAGAAATAAAATGATATAAAACATCTCAGACTATGAACTTTGAACAGCATTGTCCTCAAGAATAATCAGCCTCTCAATACAAATACAACTGATTAAAGTTGATTGACAGGAAACTTAAAACACTTCATTGATTGGCTGTCAACTGTTGGCCAGTCAAAGTAATGGAAGCCATTGTTAGTGCAGAGCTCTCACCGTTGTTCTCTGACTGATGACATCATGGACTCATCCATGTTGTGCTGTTGGTCTCATAGAATCTTCTCTTTGTTCAGTCTGGATGTTGAGTGATTCTCAGCCTCTGCTGTTGGAGGGAATATCATCATAATCATGTCGTCCAAATAAGACAACAGATTGGTGTTATCCAATATATCCAATATAGACCAAGTGATCAATAGTGAATATCTGCCAGCTTGGACAGGCTAAGCCAAAGTCAGACAGCAGATCCAGTCTGTGTGGATGTATTTCAGAGGATGCAGGTTTTAGAACCTTTTAAAGAGTTCTCTGTATCTATGATGGTTCCTTAGACTCCAGTATTCTGTTAGCAGCAGGAGATGGTTGTTGTCACCGTCTCTCTCTCTACAGCAGGTCGTTGACCCTGCATTAGGTCATCGGAGGCTTTCCATGTTTTGTTTAGCTGGAAAACATTTCAGGAACAAGGCCAGCATTCAGTCTGGAAGGGGAGAGATGTTCCCACCAATATTCCCAGCTTGTCACAGACGGGAAGGAAGTCGGAGGACATTTGTTCTAAGAATAAATGTTGTGTATGTGACACTCCTGAACTGGCAGACGCTCACATAGTTTCACTGATCAGGACTCAACATGTCGGAGTTTTCTTTTTCATTCTTTCTTTGTCTTTTCAGATACGAATGAAAGACGAAATGAAAGTAAGAGTAAATCAGACTTTTAGAAATGTTTTCTGGACTAAGACAAGTCTGGAAAAAATCATCACTGTCTGTGCATCGGTTCAAAATGATTACATTCAATGTCAGAAACCAACGAAGAAGATGAACAGCAGAGTATTTTTAATATTCAGACGTATAAGAAGCTTTAGTCTCTCATGAATTCTAAGAACAAAACTTCTTCTCCTGCAGGTCAGTTTTCCAGCAAACTGATGTAGGGTGAGGGCAGGTCAATCGACCCCCACCTCACCATGTCCTGCGACTTCAGCTGTGGTTTCGCCTTGCCTGAATGATCAAACATGGTCATTCGCTTTGATCGACAATCTGTTCACCATTGTGGAGTTACAACCCCACAATTCACATAAAGATAACGCCCATAATCACAACTTGGGGTCTGTATCCACACAACATCTGCCCTCCTTTAGCATATCAGAGGTGACCTGGTTTCACCCCTCCTGACCCCTTGCTGAGTACCGGAGACACACCCGGGTATCAGCCTGCAACTCAAGAGACAATGAGACTGCTTTCCACTCCAAATTACAGGATCCAAAATCCTGCATGGTTTTGGAATCTGGAAATTAATGGATCAATAAAAAATTTGACAATCCAACCAACCATCTATGCATAAATGTTCACCATCCATCCTGCCTCTTCTCCTCTTCCTCTCATCACGGAAACGAGAGAAGAAATGTGTTCATGACTGTGAAAGCATGATTTCTGGAAAAACTGAACTCTGCAACATTTTCTAATGGATCATTTTTGATGTTTTCTTTATTATTGTGTGTTTTTACTCCTTCATATAATGTGTTTCTTGTTTTGAAGTTAATAAGCACACAGTGATGATTTTCTTCCTGTGTCCATTTGAGTTACTGTTTTATTGCATGTGTGCTTCATGCCTCCTTCTAGTGGAGAGACTCAGATGTCTCGCCCATTGTTTCTATGTCAGCTGGTGATGTGACCTCGTATCTTACAGTAGACTAGAACACGCCCCTACTTCCGGCAGCTGTGAGGCTTCAAAAGCCACGGCGCGAAGCCGCTCGTCCTCTTGCTCCTCTTGCTCCTACCTCCACCTGACATGAACTCTGACTCCTGAACGCGGAGGTCCCCGTGACTCCGTGGATAAGCCCGTGCCCTCCTGCCGCAGCAGAAGAGAATTCTTTATACCCTTTCTTTTAGACTTAGCTCATACAGTAAGATAGCATTCCTCTCCTACAATCTCTGATAATAGTTGAATTTCTTCACTTCAACTAACTTATTTGAAGCTCACCTGTGGATTACTCACGCCTGAGTAATTCACTAAGCCATTCTTTGAGCTGCATTATCTTGTAGGTGATAGTTACAAAGGCTGCGCAGAGCCTGGTAACCTTAACCTTAAACTCTGTTAAATTCAACCAAGTTAACTCGCTTCAACGCCGTCAAAGCCCGGCCAAGCTGAACACGACCGTTGAGTCAAAAGTTAACAAAGCCGCCAGCCAGCGACGACGCCCCGCGACCCTTCAACATCTGAGATTCGGGACCAGGATCCGGTGGACTTCGAACAGCATCCTCCGCGAGTATCCGGTCGGTGACCCCTCCTGATGACTCGCCAGAGTGTACTCTCGTCCCTGCCCCGGAGACCGGCTGAAAAGTAAGCTAACCCGAACATCTCTGTGTCTTGGAAAGCGTCATAGCTAATCTGGCATTATTATCCGCAATTTATCTAAATTAGTTTCCCTTCAAACTTCCCTTAGACCCCCTTTAGTTTGGTTCAGATCACCACGCTATCATTTTGTTTTGTTATAGCTATGTCTGATTCTCTCTCTTTCACTCTTATTTCATTTGACTATCTTTCTGTATTATAATCCCATATTGAATTTAGTTTTAGTTTGTTCCTGTGTGCTGTGTGAAATTACAACTTGATAATAAAATGGATTCTTTTCGACCCAATCTAAGTTTCTGTGTTGATGGCTGGAATCATTAGTTCTTGCGATAGAGGACTTAACTTCCTTCATTTGAGACTGATTCAACGCTATTATTTAGTAATTAATTAATCTGGGTTATATTCACAGCTTTCTTAGGGAATCCTTCCGACCTTAGGAATATAGCTTTAGGAAGGTGGTGCTCCTCGAGGTATTCTTTTATAACCCTGTCTGATTAATTAATAGCTTTATAATATGATAATTAATATATGATCATTTTGATCATAACTACAATCTTTAACTCCCTTTTAACCCTACACTGATCATCACTGAACAGAAAACAGGAAACCAAAACCACAGACAGCAGAAGTCGGAGGTTAATCATTAAATACTGATTGAAACATATTCAGACCCGTTTTGTTCTAAATGTAATAAATGGTTCTATTGATTTAGTTTCTAGTCTAGCGACTCCTCAAAGTCTCAACCTTCAACACACATTTCTACACCGATGGCCGCTTCCTGTTCATGGAACCGCCATCAGGAGGACTTTGGGGTTCGACATGTGCTGTAGCTGGGGCCGAGGATGGAACCATCAACCTCCTGATGAACGGATGACCTGCTTCACCTCCCTTGACAACATGGTGGTTAGGGAAAAACAAAGCCATGAATCTGGGTGACAAACATGTGAGAAGTAGGTCACCTATTTCCTTTTTAGTCACCGAAGCCCTTAAACTGAGACGGGAGACGTTTCAGCGTCGTGTTTGCAGGTCGTGACTCTCTGTGCTCTGATTGGTTGTTTGGGGTCAAACTGCTGCAGGTCTGGGCTTGTTTGACTCGAGGCCTCCGAGGTGTGATGCTGTTATGTCTGGACCCCCCACCCCCCCGCTGGCCTTCACCTTTTGTTTGGAGATGTTTGCTGAGCATTGCTGCTGCTTTGTCGATGTCTACAGTCTCCATCATTTCATAAACCATCTGTAGAGTTCAGGGGTCAGAAGCCATTGAAGCAGCTGAATGGGGGCCATTGTGTTAAAATAACCAACAACAGTGCTGCTGATAGTCATCAGTTCATGCGGTCATTTGGAGAAGTTTGGCATGTGGCTGCTTGTAATTCATATGACCCATTATCATTTTGACATCTTTGGGTCACATGTTTTCTGCCACGGCGCTCAATGAATAGATAAGTGTGTTGAAATCCTCCTTTTAGCCGGAGGATGACTGGAGGAGACGTTCAATAGGTGACCTCAATGATTCCCCCCCCCATCTGAGGCTGGGATCAGACCCTCTGGAGGTGAATCAGGCAATGCACATCCCAGTGATCAGGATCAAAGTTTCTTTTCAAGCACAACCACTAATTTTTAGTTGGTCAGGCGCTGCAGGCGGGACAAACACGATGACTCGTATCCTAGTAATGTCTAAAATTTGGGCAGCATGAC
>CM075190.1:31031917-31039417 GCA_037577475.1 Chaunax sp. Z400
AAACGATCAGAGAGGAGAGATGACCGAGTGTTTGTCATCCATACATTCACTACAAGCGCCTCCATTTCTGTCTCACATATATAATGTTTGTTGTTGTTGCTGATGCAGATGACTGATGTAAAAGCGTATGGATATGAGCATGTCTGCCGTATGTCCTCACATTACAGATAGATACACTTAACTGGACATTAATGCTTGTGATGTAAACGTAGCCTCAGAGCTTATGTCTCCTCATCTGAAGGAAGGAAGTCAGCAAAATAAAATAACACCCAATCATTTAAACATTTCCTGTACAGAAGAATGAATGAGTGGAATAAATTTCCTCTAGAATAACAGATGTGGGTTTTTTAAACCAACCTACAGCATAAAATGGAAAATATAGAAATAAACTAAACTCATCCTTTGACTACAAGGTGATTTTTAAACTGGTTTGGCTGACTTTTGTAACACTAGTTATTTTGTGCAGCTCATGTAAAGAAACATGACCTGTCACATTTTATATGTTTCTTTTGATGCTTTCACATGAAACTGGTTTAAAACATGTGAAATATGCTGATTCACTGTCTTGTTGATGAGAAAATCGATACAACTCTTGTATCTATATGCTAAATATGAAGCTGTTAGCTTAACATAAAGACTGGAAACGTGTTGACTCAGCTAGACTGAGCTTAAATACAGGCCTGCAGGCGCCTGTAAAGCTCACTGATTAGCAGGTCGTATAGTTTGTTTAATCTTTACAGGAACCAGGTGATATGTCAGGGTCCAGGTGCCGTGACCTCCTGCAGTCTTCTTGTCATCATAATGTTGGGAGGTAACTTATTGGTGACTTATAAAACCACAATTAGTTGTTTTTAAGCTTCAGAAGTGTTGATTGGTCAGTTTTGTCACTATTTCATCCTGTGTCCTGTCTTCAAACGAACCAGCAGCTGGTTCCAGCTCCATATGTCCCCTACAGATATGAGGATCAAACTTCTCCTCTATCTCTTGGCATGAGTTTGGAACAGTGATAACAGAGCGGCACGAACTGAGGCCTTACACATGAACCATCCCGACACACAGCAGCTTTATTTGGTCTTATTCCCTTTTCATTTTCCCTCTGGGTTGACTGAAGGATATTCAGATCACCTGTTGCACCAGGTGTGAACTGGTTCTTCACTAGCGATTGAGGGCAGCTTGGTGCTTTCTGCTCTTGGCCAATCAGGGTGTGACAATGCCCTTTGTTGAAGGCTTAAGAGAGGTGGGGAACGGGCCGTCCTGGTCACTCTGATCCCTGTTCCACTGCAGACCTTCACTTATCATGACTGTGTGCTGAGATGTTGTTTCTTTCTTTGTTTGTTTTAGATTCTAGTTTCAGAGTCTACTCAGAACAAAGTTCCCTGAATGAGGGCTGTTTTAATGCAGCTGATTTTCTCCTCACAATAAGCTGTGCCTGCAGGTTTCCTTTACTTGGTTATTGATCTTTTTACCCCGCCCCCTTTCATGGTGTCCATTTCATCTGATTTTAACCTTGAGAAGTCAATAGAAGAACAATATCTCAGTTTTATTGTTACTGAAGAGGAATTTTCAATGAAACACTTGAGGTTTTGTTTTCTGTGGGTGTTAACTGGCCGTCCAGCTTCCTCCCAGTGAGCTGATGTTTGGGGAGCCAGTCTTTCCACCTTTAAAGCTACCTGCTGATTTTGTTCCTCTTTATATTTGATTGCAGAGAAGAGCAGTGAAACATGGCCGCCGGGTTCACCTCGAGGCTCCAAAATAAAATGTTTGGTCTTATTTCTGGGAACGTTGTTGCTTTTTGGCTCCTATGTGACACACAGGAATTTGTCTTTCCTGGTTAAAGATGCATGTCAGACATATTCACCAGACAAAAGCCTCCTACACATGCCTGAGTACAGTACACTACAGTATACTGTATTGTCCACGCGTCACCAGGCAGTGATGTCATTCCTCCATGCAGCTCGGCTATTTCAAAATTTTATGACCAGTGAACAACTGTTCAAACCAGCGCCGGAACCTTTTAGCAACTTGATGCCCAACGATGAAACTGTAGGAAAGGATGCATTTACAATCAAAACATCCCAACTTTAATTTGTTACTGAGCTCCATTAGGAGTCGTTCTGATCCAACTCGTCTCATAAAGCATTCATGAGGCAGTTTGTCCTGTGACCTCAGGCGCTGCTGACTGAAAGCAGATTCCTCTGATGAATCTCTGATCAGTTATCTGACCTCTGCAAGAACAAACTGCTGCTCTCAGTGTGTCTGATCTCCAATGTGCTGCATGCTGCATTTTGAGTCCTCCTGCAGACGGATTGTTGGATCTTGTCACTGCTTGTCCTCCAGCTGTCATTTTGATCAGCAATCACAATCAGCTGATTATAGCAGGAACAGAACCTCTGTGATCTAAAGGCAAACTGACATAATACAGTAAAAACTCCTTCTCTAAGTGTTTTTTTCGGACATCATTTCTATTGGATATGATGTGACATCACCAAAAATAAACTGAATGAGAAACAAAATCAGATAATCTGACAGGTTATGAAGTTAAACTAATATATCTGAAGATGAAAATTAGTTTGAAATACCTTCATGAAGGAATATGAACAGACTTTAATGAGGAGAGATAGACCCGAACCGAAGGAAAGGATTCTTAATGCAGGATAGCAGCAATGAGCAGATTTGATCTTCTAACTTCATGGATAACATCTAAAATTATTGGACAAAGATGACATGATGACATCACCATAAGATCTAGAACACATCAGTCTGATCTGGATCCTAGTAATAATCCAGATCCAGTGATCCTAAAGGTATAAATTTATAGAAGTGATGGAAAATTCACTTCTGTGTGACAACAAATAATGACACAAAAGTGACTTCCTGATTTAGTTTGGGGTCAAATTTATCTTCAAAAGTTCCTGATCTAGATCCTGACAAAAACCACCATCAGTGAAATCTAGTTTTTCTAGAATAACTATCAAACTAATAATGATACCATTGTGATCCAGATCCTAGGTTTTCATGGTCCAGGAGTCACACGATGAGGGTCAGCCTATCAGGACTTCTGCTTTCAGTGACATAAGGGAGAAACAGAGCTGCCTTGATGGAGGTTTGCGAGTGCTGTCTAGTTTAAGGACAGTATTTTTAGTTGTAATCCAGCAGGTCAACAAGTCCCTTCAGCCTCCAACATAACATAAAACATTACACAAACTAGGAAGCACTCGGAGAGCGCAGACCTCCACCAAGGCTGCTCAGTTTCACCATGTTGGCATTTCACTCCAAAGCAAACGTCCCATGATGCAACCCTCTGAATGAAGTCATCAGAAAGTTTGACAGGAAAAATTCAAACAAAATCTTTGCAATTTACTAAAATCTTTATTTATTGTGGCTGTTAGTTGTTCATATTGTCATCTCACATAAATAAACTTTAACGCCACAACAGGTAATTGACACTTGTAACACTTTAAGAGTTGTTACAAAGCCACACAAACAGGCAGGAGAACAGGAAGTATATTAAAACGGGGTAATGTGTTGAAATTCATAAGCTGTTATATGGACATGAATCAATTACATACATTTGTCAGGATGGAGACACTTTACATTACAAGCGTACATGTGACAGTTTAATCCTATAATAAAAAAAAATAAAAAAAACATTCCTGCATCCAGACGGTGATCCGGATCATCACCAAAATCTAGTTGATTCTTCCTTGGGCCACTTCTGACATTGCCTGAAAATTTCATCAAAATCCGTTCATTAATTTAAAAAAAAATCCTGTTAACAAACCAACAAACCAACCAACGCTGGCAAAAACATAAGCTCCTCCTTGGCGGAAGTAAACATAACATAAAACATAAAACACAACATAAAACATAAAACACAACATAAAACATAAAACACAACATAAAACACAACATAAAACACAACATAAAACATAACATAACCAGGTTGGACATAATGTATGACTTGAGGAAATGGGCGTTGACTGAAACTGTATCAGATTGTGGAGATGAAAGGTGAGAGGCGTGAGACAGACGGGAAGGAGCGTTCCTGAGAGAACGGTCCCACATGATGACATGGTGAAACATGAACTGATGAATAATAGATAATGTCTGCTCTCAGGCCAATGACTGCATGTGAGGAACGACACCCACCCAAGGTCAAGGAGAAACTCCTGTTATTTTTCTGTTTATGTACAGAAAAGCTTGACTCAGTGAATTAGTTGAACTCATGACAGCTGATAAATCATGATTTACACTGAAGAATCAAATGAATACAAAAACACATGGCAACATTTAAATGTTTACAGAATTCTATTTGATGGATTGTTGGGAAATTTGGTTCACATATTCATGGTACCCAGATGACAAACCAAATGTATGATGGCTTAGGGGGTAAGAGCATTGTCCACTTATCAGTAGGTCAGTGGTTCAATCCCTAGTTCCCCCAGTCCACATGTATCCTATCCAAAGTATCCTTGAGCAAGATACTGAACCCCAATGTGCTCCCTGGGCACCATAAGGACCGCCCACTGCTCCTCAGGGATTGGTCAAATGCAGAGAACCAACTTTGCTACATTGTACCGTGTTTACTGTTTAACTGTATGTGACTAATAAAGCCTCTTCTTCTTATGATCCTCAGAGGATGAATCATAATGAATCATAATGAATCAGCTGGTGCAGCGCTGCAGCAGGTCAATATTTTTAAATATCAAGTTAAAAGCAGGTCAACATTAACAACAACACTTAAATAATCTTAAAATAATCTATCAAGTATACAGATTCAAAATTGAAATGTTTCCAATACTTGAGCTTTGCAGGAAGTTTGATGAAAGGATAACATTCCCATCAGCCTCAGCTGCTCGCCATGTTTAGAGCAACTGAGCAAATAATAGCACCGCGACATGCAGATGGAAAATATGCAGATGGACCTGCTAAACATCAGCATGTTAGCATTGTCATTGTGCATGATGAATAACTGAACCAATCATTTAAATCTGCTTTTTTCACTTTTACTCTTTAATTTGAGTTGTTTGTGGTCTTAAAATTTAAAAACATGTTGCAGTCTCTGCCTCTTCTGCTGAAAGACTGAAAGCCAATCAGGGAAAGGACAGCTGAGGAGTTTGTTGGCCCTGCAGGTGTGATGACAAACTTCAGGTGTCCTAGACTTCACCTGGCGCTCAGGTGGTCACATGCATGCATGGGGCCTACGGTGCACATAAACTATGATGCATTTGTTCAGTGATCCGAGGCGTTTTCAGGCCATGCCTCTGTGAGTCCAGGAAAACAAGAGCTTAGTGGAAAGGAATGCAGAGAGCCTTTCAGTGGACCCTGAAGGAGGCCTGCAGCTCACAGAGCAACAACAGTGTTGTGTGTCCCTGGATCAGTGTGCTCTCCTCCCCAGTGTTTGTGTTCTCTGGATTCTTAATCAAAGAATTCTAGAAGTCACCTGATGAGAAAAGAGATGACATTTAAATAAAAGACAAACAAATGAATCCACCAAAAATATGCAAAAGAAATCATTTCTTTGCACAAGAACCAGGATACAAATACAAATGATCCTCTTTGTTCTATTGGGGAACATTTCCTCCTCTGGTATATCCTCTTTTTTTTAAAAACATCTAAACCAGGCCTGCGCCTCAGGCTGCTCACATCTACATTTAACCCACTTCAGATGATTTGTTTACAGAATGTAGTTCAAGTTTAGTCATTTCCTGGTCCAGAAAATCATGTTTTCTAACAGACTTCCTGTAAGTCTGAAGCTTTCAACATTTTCCTGCTTTACCTGCAGAAGAACGAACACCTTGAGTGTTTAGGCTGAAATACGTTTGCCTCCCACAGCTTTAATTAAAGGCTGAGTCTGTGGACGGGGGAGATGTCTGTGTTTAGAAATGTGAGGCAGTGCTGTCTCTACATTCTTTCTCTTCACTCGCCCACGCTTCTGAGGAAACAGCTCCAATTTCATACTGCAGCCTTAAAGAGCAACACTCCCACGAGTTTCAGTCTCTGCCTCTGATAACACGTCTAAAGTCCACCTTTTTGATACGATATACTGACTTAAAAACGGCTGAAAGTGTCGATATAACCACTTCATGTGATAAAGACATAATGATTGAGGTCCTTCAAAATAAAAGCTTGTAATTGTAAAGTAAAAAATACATTCAGTCCATGTCTGAGGCTCATTCAGTCTTAGACAGCGGACGATTCCTGCTTCCATTTAATGCTGTGTTCACACCGAACGTCCCGACACGCCCTTCTCTTTTGGAGAAGAAGCCTCCTCACGTCTCTCCCTTGACTTTGTATGAGATCAGTGTTTGGTGTGAACCCAGCATCACATTATGATGCTGTTGTTTTAATAATTGGTTATGGTTTTTATCAGCTTCAGATTTGACCCAAATGTGAGGGCCTCATATAACGAAGCCTCATTGTTATATTTACATCTTGGTTGATTGCAATGACTCAAAACGACACGTCTGTTGGAGAGTAGCAGCGACAGACGCTACGGACATTTATCATCCCTTAAACTGCAGTTAATGCAGCAAAACTACTCAGTTAGGCTTCAGAAAGGATCATAGTTTGGGTAAAATAAGCATGTAAAGGTTATGATGCGGACATGACCAACGTTAAGTTGTTCTATAAGTTAACTTACTACAGCCTCTGGAGGTCAACGCACAAAACTAATCGTAAAAATGTGTCGAGCAGATAAAGTTGCACAGACAACATTTTTCTACTTTTCTTGCAAAGACATTCTTTTAATTATTTACAAATCCACCTGATCCCCCTGATGTGTACTTAAACACACACATCTATTAGTATTGATTAAGAACTACAGACGTATAAATAAACCTTAGAGAGAATAAATAATAAATAAATAGTTTTGCACATTATTTATTGAAAATGCTTATTTGGAGCAGAAGGTATTAATACATAGATGAGAAACTAAATTTAAATTTAATGAAAAAAGGCATGAGTCAATATTACCACATAGATGCTATTAGAATAGAATAGAAAGCCTTTAGTGTCATTAAACAGTGTACAATGAAATTAAAGCGCATGATCACAGTTTTCTTTTTCTCCTCTTCAAGGTTTGGTTTATTCATCTCTAAAATCACCAAATGTTTGAACTGTGTGTGTCTGACTGGTTCAGGGTGAATCAG
Organism: Chaunax sp. Z400; assembly: GCA_037577475.1. Classification (NCBI taxonomy): domain Eukaryota; kingdom Metazoa; phylum Chordata; class Actinopteri; order Lophiiformes; family Chaunacidae; genus Chaunax; species Chaunax sp. Z400. Next base: position 31,039,069 of record CM075190.1, read on the forward strand.
CTGGTGTCCATTTGAAAGGAGAACCAGTTACAGTTATTGAAATCCAGATTATTCAGTCGAATTCTGAAGTCATTGAACTTTGTCCTGTTTAGCCAGCAGTAGAGAAAAGCTGACCTCATCAAATCATGACCATCACTGAGTTTCATTTTTGCTGCTGTGAGCAAAAATGAATGAATTTTTCTTCCCATTGTTGGTTTGTTGTTCATGTCTGTTCCCATTTTCTGACCTTTACTCCCTTTTGTTGTGATCATCTGCTTTCCCACAGGCTTGTGTTCCTCTCATCTCCTAAACTGTGATGTCATTTTCTGCAGTCCTGCTGTTTGTTCTCTCCTCTCTTCTCTCTATCAGC
>CM075190.1:31044417-31109417 GCA_037577475.1 Chaunax sp. Z400
TTTTACTTTAACTATAAATTTAAAGAATAAAATTTGGAGAAAAAAAACATTTGGAAAGAAAAGCTTTTTGAAGATCTAAATAATTTAGAAAATACTTATATTTTACTTTTTATTTTCTTTATATTTTATGTTTATATTTGTTTTTTTTTTCTTTTTTAGTTTTTATTAAAATAATGAAATAATTGAGGGAACACCTTGGCCTACTTTAGTGACCCTGCAATGCCTGATATAAAATGATTTGGTCTCCTGGTTCAGATAATGATCTGTATTCATGAAACATTAGTTTTTTTTACATGTATCTCACAATGTTTTAAATGAAAAAGGTCATCTGGCTCCACCTCTAACTCTAATCAACTCCTCTTTGGTCCATGAAATTTCATTGAAATCTGTGTCTGATTGTTTGTTTTATACCAGATATCTGACAGATGGCTGATCACATGATGCGTTCTGTTAAACGTCCTTATAAGGACCTGTAGACAGAAGTCTTTCCACAGAAGGATGCACTAATACCAACATTTGTATGAGGTGGATTATTTTGTAGCTCCTCTGTTGTGTGTCTGCAGCAGAGCCGACAGCTGAGAGGACGAAGGCTCTGATGACAACATGCACACATCATGAGTAACAGAGGTTGCACAACAAGTTAAAGACCACTTGTGTGAACTGTTGCCATCATCTCATGTACCTTTGACCTAAATTTAGACAGTGACGGGTTTCACTGAGTTCTTCTTCTTCTCTCTGGTAAATATAAAGTCTGCTGTTGGTCACGAAGCAGCTCCAGTGTGTGTGTGTGTGTGTGTGTGTCTGTGTGTGTGTGTGTGTGTCTGTGTGTGTGTGTCTGTGTGTGTGTGTGTGTGTCTGTGTGTGTGTGTCTGTGTGTGTGTGTCTGTGTGTGTGTGTGTGTGTGTGTGTGTGTGTGTGTGTGTGTGTGTGTGTGTGTGTGTGTGTTGGAGGGGGGGGGTGTGAGAAGTATCTGATTCAGGGGGAACCTGGTCGAGAAACACTCAGCAGAATCAGAAGCAGCCAGAATCCAACCAGGACCAGGGGATCAGTCATCAGGATTCCTCCTCTGCTAATCAACCAATCACATTCAGTCTAGTCTATCAGGTACAGGTCAAGATGCCGTCTTTGTTTACAGTCAGATTGAGACCTGAGAACGAGGTCAGAATTGAGACGACTCTTAATTCATGTGCAGATCGATAGTTTTTAAAAAACTAAATCACTTTGTCATGTTTGCAGTGCGGCGTCTCCAGAGCTAGCGCTGTTAGCTTATCTGGTGAGGAATCAGTGGCACCAGACTTTAGGTTCCATCTGTTTTTCATTGTCTGTTTGTGTTTTGATTCTGCACAGTCATGTTTTTCTCAGCATGACACTTGGATCAGTTCTTCATACCAACCAGATTCTTGCTCACACCCTCAGTCCAGGTGTTGGATCTACAACATGACCACACCAAGAGCAAACTGACAGAAAGTTGTAAAGACAGATTAAACAGTAAAGCAGAGATCGCTGTGTTGATTTGCAGTCATGTGTTCAGCTCACGCCTCGCCAACGCCACGCCAAGCCAACGCCAAGCCAACGCCAAGCCAACGCCAAACCAACGAGCTGACGGAGTCAAGGCTTCAATCCTGGATGTTTCCAGGCAGGTTGGGAGGAGGGCGGCAGATGCAGGATTTTGAAGCGTTTTTCAGCCATTTTTGATCAGTTATGCAGAAACTACTTGACAGATTTTCATGTATTTTAGACAAATGGTCATGAGCCAAAGAAGGAAACATTGGAATATGGAGAAAATGTGGACAAAGGGGTGGAGCCACGTTTCTTTCACTTACATAATGTGTTTTCTCCTACATGCATTCTTTATGTTGCTAATATGTCACTAAACGTAAAAGTTACTAAATGTAAAAGTTACTAAACCTGTGGCTCTGGGCAGCCAGGAAGGACATGGACAGCTTTATATTCTCTGAGATCTCGTCCTCCATCTCAATACAATGGAGATGAAATTCCACTAACTTTAGTTTTATTCCAGACACGTCTGTCTCAGCTTGGCTCGATACGACGCCCGGAGGAGGGAGAGAAAAACAGTTTTCATGGTGAATTTGGGATTCAAATCAGGAACTTTAGATTTGTAAATTTCTTTTATGAGCAAAGTGTTTGTGAACATAATGTTCAGACAGCGCTTCATTTTAATACCAATGTGTGTTTGCTCTCTTTTTCACACAGACTCATCCACTGATGATTTTCTTTTTGTCTGTATGGATGATGATGATTCAGCCTTTGTGGAAAAAACTTCACTTATTCAACGCTAAATTAGTTTTGCCCTCATAAAAAGTCTTTAAAAGAGATTTAATTATTAATTTTGCTTCTGACCTTTACCCCTCAAAATGTAGAATTCTTACTTTTAAATTTCCTTTATTTTACTTTGAATTTGTTATATTTTGCAGAGAAAATTTCTATTTTACTGTATGAAATTTCTTGCATTTCAAAATTCTGAATATTTATGTATTTTCTTTGTTTGGTACTAATGATGCTCTGTATTTAGTTTCTTTATGTTGTTGTGAATCTATTACTTTATTTAGTTGTCTAGTTAATTAACTCATGGTCAAACCTGTTGTTTTTTTATTCCATATGTTTGTTATATAAATGTATAAACTAACAATGAAAATCCTCCTTCAGGATCACGACATGCTTTGTTATTTACACTTTGTCTAATTTCCTGCACCTGATGTCAGAATAAAGGGAAGAAATAAATCTGCCTGATGTTCACTGTTTTATTCTTTTTACATCCAGTAGACTTTATTCAGAATTTGATGGAAAATGTTTATTTCTCTGCTGAGGAAACATGTTTTTGTAGCTGCTGACATTTGTTTCACAGAACGTCCCTTTAATTTCCTGGTGGTGGATTTCTATGAAACTCTCCACCTCTTTGTTCTCATGGATGTATTTAGTACATAAGCAGACAACATGTTATCCTGACTTTGACGCCATCCTCCATGTTTTCACTTCTCACACACATGTTCACCTCTTTTAAATCCCTCCCTACATCCCTGAGCTATGATTTAGGAATCAGACATGTTCCCAAAAGCTTTTTCTATTGCCTCAAAAGGTTTCAATAGAAGTGAAAACCTGTGGGCGGAGCGCTGCTTTTCTCTCTCTGCAGTTGGTGGATGTCTCTAGGGAGTTTGGTGGATTATGGGGGATTTCTGCTGGATTCCAGTGAAATAAAAACCAATGTTTTTCTAAACCACGGAGGAGCTCTCCTGTTGCATCAACCAATCACAAAGCCTCAGCCCTACAGAAGCCTTAGGTGTCTATATGAATATTTAACAGTCGACATCTCAGACTGTAGCTGTGTATCATGGAGCGTTGCATCATTTAGGAGGGAAGAGAGCGTCTGAAGGAACAGGCCTTTGTTATCTAAACTGTTACCCAACCTGCACAGCCTGAGACGATTATTATTAAAGATGAACTTTGTGATGCTCACGGCCAAAAAATCATCTGATATTAAATGTTGGAGCTTAACAATAAAACCTGCAGAAATAAGACTTTAACCAGCAAACTTTTATTAAGTATTGTGACTTTATTGATAATCAGCTGACTGGGAGGCTGGGATATAGGAGACTGAACACCAGGCCCATCATCAGTTCTAGGCCCAGTAAAGGCCTGTTAATGAAGACGAATATGAACCCGAAGCCTTCAAAACAAACGAAACAGATCAATACCTCTGAAAATGGTGGTAAAACAAAAGTTCTAAATAAAACTCGCCAAAAACATCTTGATTTGATTCTCCATCAATCAGCAACTCGACAACTTGATGTGAAAATCTTCTTATATAATATTCTTCCTCCCTGATGTCGTCTCTCTGCCTCTCAGCTGAGGAGCAGCTCATTCTTCAGTAGCAAAGCTTTGAGTTAACAAAATACAATGACAACAATGACACCCTTAAAAACCACCTGTTATATACAATAATCTGTATAAATACATCTAATCCCCAAACCCGTATATCAGAGCAGTCTGTCCTGTATGGAACCAATAAAACAGGTTCTTATAGCCGACATCACTTCATGTTCAAGTTAATGGCAACAAGAAATAAGGAAATATCTTAAAAGTAACTGTTTGTTTATTTGACATCATATAAACTCAGATTACAGATCTCAGATTACATTAGCTAGATTTATGTAGATTACTTTGTTGTTTCCCAGACAAACCGATGCACTCAAATTTAATCTTAATAACTATTTCCTTTTACCATTATTAGAAATGATGTCTTGCTGATGACATCATGGCTGTTTACGTTTTATATCTGTATAATTCTGGGACCAGATGAGCAGAACAGCTCATTGTGTTGAAGCTGCTCCACATTAATGCTGCATCAGTAGAACATCTTGTTCTGAACTGCAGACAGATTCCTGCTCAAAGCTGACGTCACTGGTTGAAAGTACATGTCTGGACCTGCTGAGCCTTACATAAGAGGATGTAATGGCATCAGACGGATCTAAGAAGAACACAGGAGGAGGAAGGAGGTCAGAGGAAAGAACATCTGAGGAACAATGATCACACATACTGTAAAGGTTCTAATCCATCTCAGCAGAGTCACAAGTGTTAATACTAAAACAAATTCACATGAATATAAACATAAACTGCTGTAACATTATTAATGTAATATATGACACATTGTGACATTCAGTGTGTTTATGATCTGACACAATAATGACATCATTGATGAAGTAACTATGATCGAACTGTTTATGACACAATAAAGTAGAACATTGTAAAAACTATGACTTGTTGGAAATAAAATGACAAATGTGTTACTAAGTCCTTAGAGTCAGAGTTCTGGGTTTTAGTTTTAGTCACTTCCTGTTTTATTTTGTAATTTCTCATGTGTCATGTTTTGCTTTGTCTCTTCCTCTGTTTGCCCCATTTTCTCATACATTCTATTCCAGGAATGCAGCGAGGCGACGACTGATGTCTCATCGTTGTGTAATTGTGAGGAACAGTATGTCCCAACAGGATGGTGTGTGTCTGTTTGGTTAGAAGATGAAAAGAAAACAGCCCTGGAGACGTTCATGTTGTGTTTGAGGACGTCCTGCTTTTTATTTTGCCTCCTCTGGTTGTCAGATGACACTAAAACTCTTCCTCTGCTCATGTGACATCATGTTATCACCTCTGACCTCTTTGATGAAGACTCACTCAGTTCTGTTTGGATGAACTCGACGACTCTTCTGACATCTCACATTGAATTTCTTTAGACAATTCTTGTTTGCAAGAATCATAACATGTTTGACTTTTGGAACAGCCCAGAGGCCTTTCCTTCACATTTCTTATATTTGCATGATTTGAACTTGGAGCAGCTTCTGGCTGATAACAGGCTTGGCAGGAAATACTCTCCATCTGTTAGAAGCTGCTCTTTGTTGTTCTCTAACAGACGCCTCCTTTCACTGTGACGCTCACTTTCATTTTCATTTTGAATCAGGCTGTTTTACTTCATGTCTGTTTATCCCTTTTCATTTATCCTCCTTTATTCTGCAGACTGATAATAATTTCAGGGCTGTTAGATTTTAGTTTCACCTTTGTTGGTGGAGTTTCTTTTTATGTTGTTATCTTTAATGTAAATAGAAATGACATCAAACCAAGCTGATATTTCTGAAACACTGCAAGCAACGACATGTTTCCATCCATCCATCCATCAGCTGATATCCTTGAGGGATCCTTGTCCCTGTACATCGGTGGATGTCTGCAGACCATGTTCTCCTGGTGTCTGGACTGGCAGGCTGCAGTACCAGCAGAGCAGGTTGGAGGCAGTGTAGCTGTGATTCAAGCAAGGCGCTGCAAATGTGTCCAAACACAAGGAAGAAGGAAAAAGTGATGTGAAAAATGTGAAATGACCTCACAGACCAGCAGCGAGTACATCGTTACCTACGCTGTATTTATCAGGTTCATCATCACATCCTCCTGTATTTATTGCTGTTGTCGAAACATCTGACTCTTCTCTGCCCTCTAGTGGCTGCATTGATGTAAAAGACAGCAGAAAGTGGGCGATGATGAGGACACAGCGTTTGAAATGGACGGATCTATTTTTGAAGCATAAGTGAGCCTTTAGAATGAACCCAGAGTTTAGCAGATAAAACTGAACCCATCAGAATAGTTTCATTTTGTGTTTATTCTATTTGACAGAAAACAGCCACATACGTTTCAGGTCAAAAGGAGGATCATGTCTGGATTCTGGTCTCAGACAAATACAAAAAAATGATCATGAAAATAAAGAAATGATTGATCTGCTAAGTGTGTCATTCTCTATGAATGTGCTTTTATTTGAACCTGTGATCACTGAGGCTCCGCCTCTTATTATTCTCGACTTTTTACTGGTTTAGTTTAAATTTAAACACGATCGTGTTAAAACCAAAACAATCAAAACTTCCTAACAGACATTTGGTCTCCTGCACATTCTAGTTTCATATTTTCAGCCTGTCCTCCCCCTGCCCCTCCCCCCCACCCCCCGTCTCAGTGTGTGGCATGTGGGTTGGATTCCAGCCCAGGGACCATTCAGTGTGGGAGAACAAGGCCCCCCAGTGTGCTCTGTTTTCCACATTCCTCAGCCCTGACATCAGCCAGGCTGCAGGAAGGACGCTGCCCCCCCCCCCGGGAGTCTGGCTGGCGGACCCTCGCAGGGTGGGGGGGCCGCCGCCATCTCCTAACAGCACAAGCCCCCCAACAATGCAATCAAAGGGATGCTTTACATACCACATGTTGTTTTGCGGCATAAATTAGATGGAGATGATGTTAAAATGGACCCCCCCCCCCCCCCCCCCCCCCCCCACACACACACACACCCATCCCCCCACCCCCCCACAGATGGCCATATGGAAATTTAGGTCACATCCTGAATGTAAATATTTTCATTTGCTTCATTGCAGCATGAAGTCGACTGAAGATGTGTTTTTGTGAGTTACATAAAGTTTTGACTATTTTGAACATTATTCATATATTTTGTTGATTCTTATGTTGTTGGTCTTTGTTTCATTTTGTTATTGATGTTTTTAACCTTGTTTTAACTTCTTTATGTTCTTATTTATTCTACATTTACCTGAGAAGTACCTCATGTCTTATATATAATATTCAGTGGCATATTTAATCTGCTAATGGTGATATTTCATTTATTAGAATGTGTCACTGAGCACAATGCTTACCTTCCTTAATTAACGGACATCTGGAATTGATGAAGTGATTGATTTGATTAAACTTAAGGATCTTTGAGATTGATCTGTGCTACTGGATAGCACAGCTGATATCTCAGGTCCAGACAATGAAAGCAGGAAATAAAGACTGAATATATGTGAATATATGTGAATGACAGGATGGTATGAGACATAATCTATGGTAAAGGAATAATCCTCCTGACTGAATGTTCACTAGGCTTCATTATGTAACGTAAAAAGGAAGCAACACGTGTGACTTGAACCCAAATCTTCATGGAAAGTCCAGCGTTTCTCCAAACTCCTCCCAACTCATTCTTTCTGCTCCGACACAGAGGAGTGTCAACAGAAAAAAAGCTACAGGGCTAACTAGTAGCTAACTAGTAGCTAACCAGAACTACCAGGCTGCCATATTTTTATGTGTTGAGAAATCAGTTCATCAGTTTTTCAGATACCTCCGTCTGGAATATATGTGGCTACATGTAGCTAACCGCTAGCTTGGCTAAAAATCTAGACAGACGTGAAAGGAGACACTTTAAAACTAAAGTAAGTATAGAAAATAAAGTTATATCTATAGGACAATAAATACAACAATAACAAACACGTTGATGACTGAGAGAACCTACTTGCTAATAGCCTGTTAGCACCGATAGCCTGTTAGCACAGAATTCACTTCAGTTTTGGACCTGGATGTAAAATGAAGGTTATTCATCCTGTCGGTCGGTCGGCTCAGATTCAGACAGTGTTTGGGAGAATTCTAGGATTCAGTTCCGTACATGGTCATGTTCTGGATCTGGATTATTTATAGGCTGAGACCAGTTCTACAGGGTCACACAAGGACAAGTTCCATGACTGGCTGCGATGTTTAACCTCTGCTGAGCATGAATCCTGACTGAGTGCAGAGGAAGTTGGTGTCATGGAATCATTCAGAGCTGGAAGAACTTGTTACGACAGACGGCTGGGTCGAGAACTATCGGCACGTTTTAGGTTCCATTTGAAATCTTTCAATGGGTCAGCACCATACAAACAAACAAACAAACAAACACCCTCGAGGTCACTGAGGTCCACTGACCGGTTGTCCCTCATTGTCCTAAAGACAAAGCAAAAGATGAGGGGTGACTGACTTCTCTGTTCTAGTCCTATTATGGAACGACTTGCCCCTTAATGTTAAAACTCATTATAACATTTAAATCACACACATGTGAAAACTTTAAATGTGATGTAAACTGGTGTAAAACCAGATTCAGCTTCACCACTGAATGAATTACAGGTCAGTATAAATAGTGTGTCTGTGTTCAGGACTTTTTATTATCATCATTATCGAGAACAAAATCAGATTAAATTCAAAAACAAGTCATGTTAAAAGGCAGGAAGATGATTTCATTTGCTTTTACTTCTTTTTCAGTTTACACATATAATGAATATAATGTTTTCAGTTTCTTTCTGCTTCTTAAAAATAAATCTTCTGTTTGGACATGAAGCTGTCTTCAGCTTTCTGTCTGTTTTATCCTCAATTCTTTCCACATGCAGTCATTCTGTGAGGCATTCAGGCTCAACGCGGTGCTTTCACCTCCAGATGAAGCCTTGTGTTGGGTTTCCCATAAGCAGAAGGAAAGCCTGAGTGTGTGTGACTTTGTGGGAGGGCGAGGAGGCCAGTATGAGGGGAGAAGAGCTGAAGAGAGGAGGCGTGGGAGGAGGAGACATCTGAGATGAGGGGAAATCGGATCCCCGGGTTCAAACAAAGAAGGCTGTTGGGTTCAGAGACAAAGGAAACGCGACCCACCACATGACCGTGAACACATGCCTCCCCGTCTGCTTCATTCAGCTTTCAGCTCATTCATCAGGTCCTCAGTCCTCAGTCCTCAGTCCTCATTAATGAGGAGCCGATGCTGGGAGGTGATTTCTGAAGGTTTTTACCATCCTAGATTCTTTTAGAGTTTTTTTTATTGAAATCTGTTGTGTAGTTTGTGTTTATAGCAGTTTGTCTTTTTAACATTCTTTCATAGTTTAATCACAAACAGCCAAAGAGTGAAACAGGATCATCCCACAAAAAGGACCAGAGTTTATCTCCAGACTGTAGACTGCATGACATCACCATGCCAGGTTCAGATCCCACCTGTGGGCCGGTAACCAACAAAAGCCTGGTTAAGGTTAGAAAAATGGTTTCATTTTGTGAAATTTAATCTACAGGGTTCACTTTGTTTAATGTTAATTAAACCTCATGATTTCTGCTATATATGAATGAAAAATCAATTCCTGTTCATGGATACAAATTTTTACATTTTTAAATGTTGTTCACTCATGAAAAAAAATAGACAACTTGTGTCCATTGTGCACAAATACAATAAACTACGGTGGCTGACGGAGACAAACAGAGACAAACACGCTGCAAAGAGACAAAACACAACACATTAAGAAACCACATCACAACACAAAGTGTTTCCAGAGGACACTTAATAGTGATGCACACAACCAGACGCAGTGTGTGACTTCTTTTATGACTAATGTTACTGTCAGTGGTGTTTTTTATGTTGTGTTTGTTGTTGTGTTTGACTTCCTCTGAAGTAACCGTTTTATTATTTAGTGATTATAACACTAGCATCACTTTTAAGTGTCCTCTGGAAACACTTCCGTTGTGTTGTGGTATTTGCAGTGCGTTCTCCAAATGCTGCACGTGTTGTCAGATTAATGATGTTTTCTTAATGTGTTGTGTTTTGTCTATTTACATTGTAGTGCGTTTGTCGGCCACCGTAATAAATAGCATTTTGTCATTATTTTATGAACTGCCTGCTGGGCTAAAAGCAGCAGCAGAGAAGTCTGCAGTTTGACATGGAGTCACACAGACTGTGACTCCAGACTCGTCTTCAGTCAAACAATCATTTGAACGTCTTTCCTTCTGTTATTATCATTATGCATCAGAACAAAAGAGTTTCTCCATCCGGTCTGAGGGACATTCTGGATGGTTCTGAGGAGCAGCATCAGCAGATCCACCTGTGGTCCAGGTCACCTGACTGAACCCCAAAGAGAATCTCTGGTGGGATGTGAGGAAGAAGAAGAAGAAGAAGGTGTTTGCTGCTATTGTGCGGCTAACACTAGCATATCTCAGCAAGCCAGTATGTTAGCCACCAGCTTATCAGCTGCAGACGTCACGATGACGTAAAGCCCCTATCCTGGTATATTTTTCGAGGACGTGCAGATAAACATTTTTTCCTCAGTCAACTTCTGTGAATCATTTGTAAATTTTTCCACACAGAATGTAAAATTTGGTGAAAGTCTCCACCAAAAAAAACACATTTGTTACCAGAGACATCAGAGAAATGTGAAAAATCCTTAGTTTAAATAATGCAATGCAAAGTTTGGTTAATGTTCGTAATGAAACGCCTCGTTTAATGTATCTTACACTCTGCTTCAGTTCTCTACAGGTCTACCAGCTGACTAAATATTGCTTCACCATAGTGACATCATGCACCACAGAGAACCTTTACACATCACTCAGGCCTCTCAGTAATGCAGCAGAACACACAGAGGGGAGGGGAGCATCATCTGGGACATGTTTGCCTCAACATGTCTTCAGATGTTCCTTCTCTTCCAGCTGACTGTCCTCCTCCATGTTATTTATCACCTGTATTTTCAGGCTCACACCCTGACCAGAGGGATACTGTTTACCAAGGCTTGAGTAATGCAGGAATATTTTCCTCATCACCAAACGTCTGGAAGCTCCCAGGAGTCAACAGTCATAGTTTTCATCTGTGCATCCAAAGAAACCAAAGAAATACTGGCAGAGCAATAAGGTTTCATTATTGCAGTTTTTATATGATGTTTAACTGTTTAATCGGAGTCACTGAAATTAAAAAGGTAAATCCAGAGAGGACAAAATGTAGAATAGAACCAAAGCACCAGCCTGCAGCAGACATTATCCTCCAGCTGTGTGATCAGGAGGTCCCACTACGACCCACTGTGGATCACATCCTTTGTCCTTCACAGGCCACCAGATTTCAACCCACATAAACACCTCTGGGAGATTTTGAAGCTCTTCCACCATCTGAACACCAAATGAGGAAACGTGTTTAATCCTTATTAGAATTCAGAGACATGAAGAATCTGTGACACTGAGCACAGAAGCTGCTCTGGAGGCTCGAAGTGAGTCGACATCTAGACATTTACTTAGCTTCAGTTCAGGTTTCAGCCACTCTAACATTTACTTAGCTTCAGTTCAGGTTTCAGCCACTCTAACATTTACTTAGCTTCAGTTCAGGTTTCAGCCACTCTAACATTTACTTAGCTTCAGTACAAGTTTCAGCCACTCTAACATTTACTCATAGCTTCAGTACAGAGGGCAAAATCACCTTCATTGTAAGAAAAACTAAAGAACATTAGTCTGTTTTTATTTCACTTCTGATATATTATCAATACTATATTTACACAAACAAAAATAATATTTGGTCTTTTTAGTCTAGAAGCAGGTGAAAGTCTTAGCTGCTTAGCTCCATTCGTTATGACTCTTAGAGCGCCTCTAGGTGAACTGCAGCTGATTCAGGTACAGTGGAGTTCATAGGGAGACAACAGGCTGTATGTAGAACGGCTGTGGAACAGGACAGGCTGGGTAAATTAGAAATGAATAAACAGCAGAACCACTTTTTAATCTAAAAACTTTACAGTAGCTTTTTTCCACCTAAACATGTCTCTGTGGTCGGACCTTTTACCTTCAGACATGTGTTTGCTGCTGCCTCAGCCAACCCTAACTTATCATACAGCCTACGCTATAATCGCGTTTAACCTTTGCAACACAAGATTGATCTCCTTTATAACCTGATATCTTACAGTGGATGACACATCAGCACCACTCCTCTGTATGAACAAGGCTGCATTTCTCATTATGGATGAGAAAGCAGAGCATTTCCTCAGATAACTGTGCAACAAAGCAGTCGACTGGTACAACATGGCTTCTTGTTTTGGGTTCAGACGCAGACAGAATGAAGGCCAACACCTTGTGAGACTCAGCCACAGGGAGTTCACTGCTCCGACAGACACGTTCAGGCCGACTGTGTGGTTTCATTCCTGTCCTGTTTGTACAGAATGTTTCTCATGTGGTTTGTTTGATATGCACTCAGTGTTTGGTGCCAAGTGGAAAGAAAAGTTCACATCACAAACAGAAAGAAGCCAGTGAAGGACAGGGCATGTGTGCGCTGTCAACACTGGAAAATACACTCTTGCTGTGATCACACTGCACATGTAACACACACAAAGGAAAGCAGGAGGACGGGCTGCATTCGCCACGAGACAAAGACCTTTTGTGTGGTTGTGTGTGACTGGAAACATCTCGTTTACCCCCTCTAGTGGTGGAAAAACCCACAAGAAGATTAACGGAGAGAAAATTGCAAGAATTTCCCAATTCAGTGAACGAGGAAGCAGATAATAGATTTCAGATTAACATCCGGTTCCCAGTGAGTGAGAATTATTCTGTGAGAGGAAACAAAGTGTGTCGAGAGAAGAGCAGAAGGACGGGGAAAGAACAGAGATCAGAGATCAACCATCACAGAGATGAGAAAGACAGGAGGCAGGAAGTCCTGAAGTCCTCAGACTCCACGAAATATGAGGGAAAACATCATTATAATCATTCAAATCAGGTTGTAAGTCATGTAAAATATAGACATAAGAATTCAGAATTTAAGAAAATATCAAATTTTTTTTTTTTTTTATTATTCGGACTCTCATGTCTTCATATCTTTCTTTCTCTCTCTGACCCTCATGTCTTCATATCTTTCTTTCTCTCTCTCTGACCCTCATGTCTTCATATCTTTCTTTCTCTCTCTCTGACCCTCATGTCTTCATATCTTTCTTTCTCTCTCTGACCCTCATGTCTTCATATCTTTCTTTCTCTCTCTGACCCTCATGTCTTCATATCTTTCTTTCTCTCTCTCTGACCCTCATGTCTTCATATCTTTCTCTCTCTTCTAACTCTTTGTCGTTCAGCTTTATCACTCCTCCCCTCCCCCTCTGTGGTGAGTCATTAACAACCATGCACAACACATATTTTCTCGTACCAAAAAATTCCAGTTGTCTGAAAGTTTTTTTGGAAATGATGAGATCTGATTTGTTTTTTGTGTTATTTTGAGGAAGTGAATTCAAACTGAATTTAAACTAGTGTCAAACTGAAAATGAGAGTGAAAGAAGCTGAACTTTTTCGTCACTCTGATCACATGACTGCTGTAAACGTTCAGATTTTATTGTAGGTCTTACTTAATATTCCATCTTGAAATATGTAATTGCTTCATTGTGACTCATGCAGCATATGAAACATTCTTCACACGTACCTAAACTAGACTATATTTAAAACTGTACTCAGGTTGTATTAGTATAAAATAATGTGTAATGCAGCCATGGAAATGAAGCATCTGAGCTGCTGAAGCTTTCCTCATAAACATCCTGTGAGGTTTTGCCTCAAGTCAACAGAGAAATAATGTTTTATGAAAAGGGACATTTAAAGGGGAAATTAATGGTTTAAAAGCTCCGTTCACCAAAGTGACACAAACGTTTTCCAGCTTTTAGCCGGTGGCGTCAAGAAATTTCAAGTTTTGGTTTTATGAGATATTTTTCTGCCTCCAAACCAAAACAGCTAATATGAGTAAATGTTTCCTCACTGCAAACCAATTTTACAAAAGTCAACATGTCCTCCCAGAAACATGTTTTAATGTGGATGATCCCTTGACTTTTAATCGTGATGTTTTCTTTGGTAAGTATTAATAGAGGGTCACACATAAACAACAGATTGTTTCCATACATCTATATGTTACATTGATGTTGAGGTGAAAACATCAATAATGGATCAATAAAAACACGACCAGGTAAAACTGTCTATTCTGATACACAGAATTATTTTTTTTACCATCTTTGTGTCCTGGTAGCATCTGCATTAATTCTGTTTCACTCCATTATCATTTTATATATTTATATGTATTAACAGCTGCAGGTGCAGCAGATCCATCAGGTCTGAGGAGAAGAATGTGACAGAAACCAAACATGAAATCAGTCTATGCAGTGTGAGAAGGTTTTCGTTTTCATTCACACTCGGATTAAGTGGATTATATGCTGTGCTACAAAATGAAAATGGAACACTGCTGAACACACCTTTGTTTGTTGTCATCTGCGGATCCCTATGGAGAAAAAGAACAGAATGCCGTCAGGTAGCATTCACTAAGATGAATGTGAAGAATTTGTCTCAGACATGAATAGTTGTGTGTTTGTAATAAGGTTTGGAATTTGGACAATGTGTTCAGACTGGTCGGCAGCTCAGAGCACAAGTTTATTATTTTATTAATAGTCATCTGTCACTAGAAGAAATGGACCGCATTGGAAATAAACTTTTAAACATGATCATTAATGTATTCCTCCAGTAGTGAGATCACTGTTTCTCTCTCCAGGTCTTGTTTTCCTCATGCAGCTCATCAGCCTGGTGGTGAACACTGCAGGGCATTGAACAGTCAAAACACAGGGTTGCCTGTTTCAAGGCAGTGATTTCATAAGAACTCCTGTGTTCACATGGGTTTGTCTGTCTGCTGCCCCCTCGTGGTGGTGGAGGAGCTGTGCATGTGCACAGTTCTGATGTAAACATTTGAGTTTTGAAAATGATGTTTGATGTTAAATTAAAGAACAATATCTGAACAAGAATTTCATTCACACCTCTAAAGGCCAAAGAATCCGTCTGTTTACTCTGAATGGACAGCAGTAAAAATAAAATCACCACCTGAAAAGAATACAACACTATAAATTAGTCATTTTTTATGTCACAGTTTATGGATTAATTCCAGAGAAATTCAGGATAAAACTTCCTGGATCCACGTCTCTTATCTGGATCTTCACCAAAGCTTAATGATCTGAACCGTGTCTGATTCTTGGACATCAGTCTGCAGTTTTTACATCATTAAGAAAAATGTTGAATAATTCAAATCTCACAATATTAAAGGAAGTAGAAAGAAATGCTTGGTTCTGACCGTTGATCTAAATCAACATCAACATTTAATGGTCTCTGTGGCTCATTTCCGCCACAAAGCATCAGAAATATTGACTCTGTTCATTCATTTAAATCACATCTTAAAACACACCTTCAAACTGGTCTATTCTGACTGATCCTGAGTCTGACCTTATCTGTTCTTTATTTATCCTGTCGTATTGATTTATTACTGGTTTTCATTCATTGTTGTTATTTATTTATCATTTACTTATTTATTGTACTGAATACTTGGGGTTATTCTATGTTTTTCTAAGGTCTCCTTGAATGTCTTGAGAGGCGCCCATAAATAAAAATATTATTATTGTTATTATAATTGTTATTATTAGTATTATTATTATAGTTGTTATTGTTATTGTTATTATTATTATTATTAGTATTATTATTATTATTATTATTATTATTACTCCACATTTTGTGGAAATCCATTGAGTAGTTTTTCCTGATCCTGCTAAAAAACCAACCAACCAATAAACAAACAGCCATGAATGAAAACAAAATCCTCTTCAGAAGTAATAAAGACATAAAAAGCTAAAACAGTTTCTCTCTTTAAATTCACTTTACCAGAGGGTCATTCAGGGATTACAGGAGAATTACAGCCATGTTTTTTCCAGATAAGTCGTCAATCATTGTTTATTATTGTGTGCTGCTACTTCCTAAATGACAAACCGGGGAATGAAGAATGGTGTTTGAACAGAACCAGCCAATTTCAGCCTCATCTTCAAGAGAAATGATAAAACATTGGGACTGAAGTGACGATTAAAAGACCTTAAAACTCCAAAAGGTCATGAGAGAAAAGTGCAAAGACACGTTTCACTATGTGAAGCAGAGTTTCAGATCATCTGAAGGTGACATGTCCCCAACCCCCCATCCCCCCCATCCCCAAAACACTGTCCAACAAATGCATCAGGATTAGTGAGTAAAAATGAGAAGATTTCTAACACTGTTATTTAGTAAAACCACGCCCAACATATTTTTATCATTCAAATATCTCTGGAATCTCAAAGTCTTATTTTTCATCTTCCAATTATGTTTTTAGATTAAAAAAAATGCCATAAAATAATTATTTTAATGATCTGAATTGGTCTTTTTATCAGGTTTTCCAGTTGTTTTCATTTATGTTATGAACATGAACTTGAACTTCCTGTATAAGACGCACCTGTCCGGCCTGCATGTTTGGAGACTCGCAGGCAGCCAATCACTGGCTATGAGGACCGGACAGGCAGCCAATCACTGGCTATGAGGACCGGACAGGCAGCCAATCACTGTTTGTGAAAGGAGAACAATGTAGAGGAAAGTAAACAAAGAAAAAGAAAAGAAAGCAGAAACAGAAATCAAATACATAAAATTTTAAATGATTTAAGATTAGATTAGATGAGAAATTGTTTATTTTCGCCATAATTCTTTGTTTATGTTCAACCATTAAAGTTCAGTAACTGGGAAACTGTTCGGTCTCTGTTTTGTCATGAACTGGTTCGCATCACAAGAATGAAAGAAGCTGGAACTTATAATAATGTAAAAACAGTAAATATTTTAATGGCACAACACAAAAAGCAAATAAAAATGAAGTTGACAATTTAACAGGGATAAATTTATGAAAAATAAAAAAGGTAAAATGTAAAATCACTGGAGGAGAAATGAGGCGTCATGAGTTCCACTCAACCACTAGATGGCATCCTTCTCTTATTCCTGTCTGACTGCATCAGTTTGAATTGAATGAGATTCATTTCTCTCTCTCCCTCTCTGTCTATATGACTCTCTGTCACCCCTCCTCTCTCACAGCCAAAATAATAAAATGCTGACTCCTCAAAGTGCCATCAGGGAGTATGTCTGTCTCAGCAGCCCTGAGGCTTGACTCCAGAGAGGGAGTGGGGGGAGTAAAAGAGAGAGGGTGGGGGAGAAAGTTTCTCTGGTTTCTGGCTGAGCCGAGGGGCTTCAGCACTGCGCTCCTCTGAAGGTAGGTGTGAGGCTGCTTCCTCCTGTCTCTGTCGCTCTGTGTGTGTTTTGGGGGGAGATATTGTTGCCATGTTGGGGGATCCACACTGTAACATTCTCTCTGGGTTGCCTGTTTGGAGGCTTCACCTCCTCCAGTCAGATGTTCATGTGCAAACCTGTGGATTTGAGTCTGGGATGGGGAAAGGCTGCAGGATGTGCTGCTGTGGACGAATTGGTGCCTAAACCTCTGTCCTTCCTTTGTGAGGCTTCAACGGGCAAAAACTGAAATACTGTCACTCAAATGAAGTTTGGGATGTGGAGGGTCAAGCCGTCCAATAGCTGTGCAGTTAATTTGTCACAGGGGATTTGGAGATATCTGAAGGACGGTACAGTTTGGACACTGGGAAGGAGGGAAAGTTTGTCCTCCGCCTGTTCATCCCGTCCAGTTAGACCCATTAAAGGCTGACTGTCACTGGGTTAACTTATCTTTCAGGGACAGATGCTTTCATAATAAAAGATAAAGCAGGGCTTTGCTCTTCATGCAGATCTTTTTTCTTAACATGAACCACCTTAAACAACCTGGACAAACACTTCCACCTGTTGCTTATTTCTGAGCATCTGCACCAGCTTCATTCTAAGTCTTTTTTCATTCAAGAAGTACTAAATTAAAATTTATGAAGCCAACTCTCTCTGATTGTCACAATGCTGCGCCGATATGGTGTCAAGGAGCAACTCAAGCCGGCTGGAATTCACACACTAGAAGAAGCTGAGTTGAGAAGCTAAAATTAAGCCAAGGGCAGATTTGGAATTTTACAGTTGGGCAATAAGACGTGGAGAAGGCGACAAGTCTTCAGCAGCCGGTAGCAGGTCGGTGCAGCTGGGCCGGTTAAATAAAGGCAAACGTGTCCAGCTCTGCTGCCTGCACATAAATAGACCTCTATCTCTTTTGTCCTCCACTAAAACAGAGTTTAAATCATTTTGGAGCGTTTATGAGCGTACGACCTTTGTCACTGTGAAACCTAAACCCTTGTTCTGGTCTTTGACTCATAAAACACGCAGTAAGCCTTCACTGCTGGTCTCCATGGAGATACTGGAGCTCCTTTATGGATGGATTCCACCCATCTCTGCCACAGAATCCAGAAGCTTCAGTGTTCTTCAAGACTGAAGCCCTGAAATCTCTGAATACGTGATTCCAAAATGCTGTGATCTACATGTTAGTAGGAGATGTTTGAATGTCAAGACAACAACGGTCGCAGTCATCAGGCAGGTGATGAGGAAACATTTGTCCATTCTGTTAATCTGTGATGATGGAGTCCAGCTACTGTTAAAACTCTGTCCCGAATAAACTCTCCACCTCCCAGTCACTATAAGAGCCATGATGGACATTTATTTATTTATTAGCCATATGAGAAGTGTGACATCACATCCTGTTTGAGCTGGCAGACCCTCTGAGGCTGATGATGTACAGTTTCTGTTCAAACGGCATTGAAATGTGGTTTAAAATGTTGTTAAACTCTAGAATTTCCTCTTTTTTCATCCATATTGTTGTGAGATTTTTGTTGTTTATTGTTGTCCTTCGTGACTCACAGCAACAAACACGACGCCGAGAAGAAGCTCAAATCTCTCTCTAACAGTGAAGTGAAAGACAACAGCTCTACTCAAAAGAATTACAGGACTTCATTTCATTTCAGTCAAACAAGCCATGATTTTAAATGTCTTTTATTACAGCAGCAGGACATAAGGCTCCAACCTCGTCACTCCCTGTGGATACGTTTATATGGATATATTGGGGAGTGATGAGAAAACTTCTTGAAGTTCCAAAACTGCACAATTTGAGCCTGACGCTGCTGAACCTGTGATGTGAGGCCGGGACCATTAGTTACATGTATTTACTGTTTTAATCATACATTTCACTGCCTCTGTGAACATAAGATGTATTCATGAGTAAAGTTATGTTTTCACAAGAATCTCAAGAATCTAAATCCAACTATTCAGGTTTTAGGACAAATTCTTTTAATTTTTCTCTCTACATGAAAAAGGAGAAGTTGTGATTATGTTGTAGATTTTCAGAAGAAATCACTTTTGTATGTTTTCTACCCTAAAAAGGCGACTTTAATAAGATTTTAAAAAATCGAGATCATTTCCTCAGACTGGCGGTTAATCCGTCAGCTGATGGGGTCGTTGACTCGTCAACGGTTCTTATATAAAACGGTAAATATTTGTTGTGGTTTGGCCGTTTGTTTACATCACAACAGCGTTTTGTGAGGCTGAAAATTCAAACGTTTGAAAACAGGTTCCAGATCATCTTTTGAAAATGCACCGTTACTGTCGCTGTGTTAAAGTGACAAAATGAAAACTGTGTGGAAACGACTCCACTTCGGCTTTAGCTGAAGACATAACAGACATACATGATCAGAACATGAGGTGTTGATTGAAAACTATTAGCCTGCAGCCTTTAAGCGATTCGGAGATCTTTAATCATCATTTCCACAACTTTGTCTTATGAACAGAGCAGTTTTTTGAGTGTAAACAGCTTGTAAACAGCTGGTAGATGTCATCACTCCTAACCTGCACAGGTGTCTCCAGTTGTTCTGGTTAATTAGACCTGATCAGGTGGCTGTGAGATAAAATACTTCACACAGTTATTGATGATCACTTTGCATCATCACTGACAGGTATGATGTCGCTTTCATGTCTACAACACAAACACATTGTGGGATTGTTGGTGGAAAATACAATGAATTCACATGATGTCAGATTCATCAGGAAAATTCACTCCTTAAACTGGGAGCATTCAAAACATGCTGAATAAATATTTAACGGTCAGAAACCTTTTATTAATTCACATATTGAATATCATTTTGATCACATGTCATTTGCAGTATAGTTGTAAGTTGTAATTGTTAGTTGTTGTCCGTCGTGACCCACATTACAACTTTACAACTTAGAAGCTCATGAACGCAGCACAGTGGGAGGACTGTGGTGCGTTCATGGGCTTGGGAGTGAGGAGTGAACGCAGCACATCTTTGACCGTTATGCATATTTCTGATGGCTCTACTGGACAGAGTCCATGTATTTCTTTACACTGCAGTGATCACTGATGTTTTCTATGAGGAGACTCGTTCTGGTTCTCACCGGTCTGGTTCTCTGTTCCTTCCTTCTTCTGGTTGTAAGCGTCCCGTCTGCTAAATGCTGAAACTTTTTGCTTTCTGTTGTTGCACTGATGAAAAATTCTGTTCTGACTTGTGAAGAAGAGTCACACGTTGGTATCAGGTCTCAGGATCAGAGTCTGTAGAACCTGTTCCAGGTCAGAACTGAACAATAGTGACTCTGTTTGCTTTTTCTGGTGCTGAAACCATTAGACCTTTGACATATAAGGGGAAAAGTCAGACCGGACATGCCTTCAGATGTGGTCTGAATATTTAAAGATAATATACAGTAGCTGTCATTAATCAAACCCTAATAAAATGTGGACACACATTTCTAACCAGGCTCAGCTCATATTATAAAGGCACCAACTGACGGTGGAGGGGATTCAAACTGGAAAAAGAAGCATCGGGAGCCAGCTGGCAGCAGCAGGTGACAGCCACCGCTCCCAGTTTGTTGTGGTCCATAAAGCAGCTCTACTGGGACTGCTGAGGACAGATGGACACACAAACATCCTCTTTGTTTCCAGTTTGGTCAGAGGCCTTCTGGAATGTGGAACGTGTTTAAGTAAATGTCAAAACAAATGAAAAGACAACGTGGAGCCTGGTTGTTTGTCTGCTTCCCCCTAGAGGTGATACCTGTTACATATCTAAACTATTTAATACTTTAAACCATCGACTGGACAAATAGTCGATGGAGCCTCTGAAGACGTCAACCTGCATTCTTTCTAATGGCCAGTATATATATATATATATATATATATATATATATATATATATATATATATATATATATATATATTCAGCCCCACCTCCACCCCAGCATCCACCTGTAGGCTCCGGTTAGGGGGTTCAAGAAGTTTGTTCATCACTCCCCAATGCCTCTATGTAAACACATCTGCGGGGAGTGATGAGGTCGGAGCCTAGACACCAAACCCAAACTAATGTTGTTCTGCTGCTGTGTTTGTAAACATTTCAAACTCGTGAAATGAAGTCATCATAACTAATACGCAGTGACATCATTTGGACTGTAAGCATTAATCTTACAGTCTTTAGGAGGGTAACAACGCTGCACTGATGGACTTCCTTCAAGATCATCATGACTGATGTTAGATATCTTTTCATTATTACCTGCAGTCAATAAATCTGGTTGCCATTACAGATCACATGTACATCTACTGGCTGCATAAAATCCCTTCTGTGACCTTTGAGCTGTGATTGAAAAGAAAACATTATAAACCTGAGATCTGTAGGTGTGTCCTGGTTTGAGGCCCTGCAGGCTGAACTTGTATGAGTCTATTTGTCGTTAGGTCTTTGCAGATAGACTCTGGGTGTGTCCACCGCTACATGAAGAGTGTCTGTCAGTGATAAATAAGGGACTGGACTCTCCACTCTCTCCTATTCTTAGTCACAGTGTGGTGAGCTCAGGGTTTAGAGTTACAGTCTGTCTTCTCTCCTGTCAAACTGCAGCCATCAGTGGGTTAAATGAAGCTTATGTAATCATATGACCTGCAGACTGCTCCATCGTTTTCATACTGACTCTGTCCTCCTGAGAATCACTGATTATTATTGGAAAAGCATCTATTATTATCATCTTCATCATTATTGAAGCGCTCTGGTTGGTGCAGCTGATAAGCTCGATGAAGATCATGGAATTGTTTGGCAGGGACAGTGGCTCCTAAAAGGCAGAGCAGGGGACCCCCTGTGGTCCTTGACAGGGCTCCAGAGGGTCCCCTTTAATAGGGACAGAGTGATATATCATTTCATCAAATAGTTTTCAACACTGGAGCTCCCTGGTGTCCTGTTGGTGCTCAGATGTTGACCATGAGATGAAACGTCCTCCTTGTTTTCACGTCTCCATTTATTGTTGGTTGGATTGTCAGCAGGATTACACAGAAACTACTGAACAGATTTAAATGAAGCTTGTTGGCAGGATGGTTCCTGGACCAGAACAGACCCCATGAAATTCTGGTGTGGATCCGGATAAGAGGGTGGACATGATGGGCTGTGGCTCAGCACTCAGTGACATTTGAGTTGTTTTGTTGTTTTTTTCTCTCTAATGTTCCAATAAATTCAGAAAATGCCTAAAAAGGAATTTCATTTCTAAACCAAAACAAAGATCAGGAGAACACGTCTCCAAATTCAGACTGGAACCAGTGCTGGAAGCTGCAGGTCCTGTTTGTTACAGTACAGCTGGGAAAAGACGAGTCCCAATGAAAACATATTTAAATCTGATGGATCCACACAAAGGTTTCCATAATAAAAGCTTAAATGTTAAATAGACCTGGACCCCGGGACAAGGTCTTATCTAATGGGGGTCTGGAGTCTAACTGGTGTCAGTTTGTCACTTTGTGTATGAAACTCATCAAGTAGATAATTTCATTTAATATTGTATGTAACGCTACAATATGAAACAATAAGGATATGAAACTAAAAAGTATCATTTGATACTAAACAATAGTGTTCAATGAATATTATATGCATCATATAAACACTAAGTTATAATACTAGATGACAAATATGACAAATATATATTTACATATACATATACAATATTTTTTTGGTATTTAATATTGTTTTTATGATACAGGATAAAGTTTGATTCCAATCAATATGTTTTATTATTTCATTATTATATATTTACATTCTATATTTTGATGAGGGGTGCAGATTGAATCCTTCAGTTCTTAACAAACAGACTTTTTTTTTTGGAACCAGTGATGCCTCTTCATCCTTCTGTGTCCTCCTCTTCTCTCACAGCGACCTCTCACCCTGGGTGTGCAGCTGTGTGTGTGAGTGTGTGTGTGCATGTGAGCCAGAGCCTCAGGAGAAATGTCGGACCCCAGGGACATCGATGAGGATGCCATCCTCAAGGGCCTCAGCGCCGAGGAGCTGGATCAGCTGGAGAATGAGCTGCTGGAGATGGACCCAGAGGTACGGGAGGCGCTTTGTTTCAGCCCGCCAGGTGGCTCGTCTGATTCTGTTGTGTTGTGTTGTGTTGTGTTGTGTTGTGTTGTGTTGTGTTGTGTTGTGTTGTGTTGTGTTGTGTTGTGTTGTGTTGTGTTGTGTTGTGGTGAGTTGTGTTGTGTTGAGTTTTGTTGTGGTGAGTTGTGTTGTGGTGTGGTGTGGTGTGTTGTGTTGTGGTGTGTTGTGGTGTGTTGTGGTATGTTGTGTTGTGTTGTGGTGTGTTGTGGTGTGTTGTGTTGTGGTGTGTTGTGGTGTGTTGTGTTGTGTTGTGTTGTGGTGTGTTGTGTTGTGTTGTGTTGTGTTGTGTTGTGTTGTGTTGTGTTGTGTTGTGGTGTGGTGTGTTGTGTTGTGGTGTGGTGTGGTGTGGTGTGTTGTGTTGAGTTTTGTTGTGGTGTATTGTGTTGTGTTGTGTTGTGTTGTGTTGTGTTGTGTTGAGTTTTGTTGTGGTGTATTGTGTTGTGTTGTGTTGTGTTGTGTTGTGTTGAGTTTTGTTGTGGTGTATTGTGTTGTGTTGTGTTGTGGTGTATTGTGTTGTGTTGTGTTGTGTTGTGTTGTGTTGTGTTGTGGTGTATTGTGTTGTGGTGTGGTGTGGTGTGTTGTGTTGAGTTTTGTTGTGGTGAGTTGTGTTGTGTTGTGGTGTGTTGTGGTGTGTTGTGGTGTGTTGTGGTGTGGTGTGTTGTGTTGTGTTGTGTTGTGTTGTGTTGTGGTGTGTTGTGGTGTGTTGTGGTGTGTTGTGTTGTGTTGTGTTGTGTTGTGTTGTGGTGTGTTGTGGTGTGTTGTGGTGTGTTGTGTTGTGTTGTGTTGTGTTGTGGTGTGTTGTGTTGTGGTGTGTTGTGGTGTGTTGTGGTGTGTTGTGTTGTGTTGTGGTGTGTTGTGGTGTGTTGTGGTGTGTTGTGTTGTGTTGTGTTGTGTTGTGGTGTGTTGTGGTGTGTTGTGTTGTGTTGTGTTGTGTTGTGTTGTGTTGTGTTGTGGTGTGTTGTGGTGTGTTGTGTTGTGTTGTGTTGTGTTGTGGTGTGTTGTGGTGTGTTGTGGTGTGTTGTGGTGTGTTGTGTTGTGTTGTGTTGTGGTGTGTTGTGTTTGTTGTGGTGTGTTGTGGTGTGTTGTGTTGTGTTGTGTTGTGTTGTGTTGTGTTGTGGTGTGTTGTGGTGTGTTGTGGTGTGTTGTGGTGTGTTGTGTTGTGTTGTGTTGTGTTGTGTTGTGTTGTGGTGTGTTGTGGTGTGTTGTGGTGTGTTGTGTTGTGTTGTGTTGTGGTGTGTTGTGTTGTGGTGTGTTGTGGTGTGTTGTGGTGTGTTGTGTTGTGTTGTGGTGTGTTGTGGTGTGTTGTGTTGTGTTGTGTTGTGTTGTGGTGTGTTGTGGTGTGTTGTGTTGTGTTGTGTTGTGTTGTGTTGTGTTGTGTTGTGGTGTGTTGTGGTGTGTTGTGTTGTGTTGTGTTGTGGTGTGGTGTGGTGTGTTGTGGTGTGTTGTGTTGTGTTGTGTTGTGTTGTGTTGTGTTGTGTTGTGTTGTGTTGTGTTGTGTTGTGTTGTGTTGTGGTGTGTTGTGGTGTGTTGTGGTGTGTTGTGGTGTGTTGTGTTGTGTTGTGTTGTGTTGTGGTGTGTTTGTTGTGTTGAGTTTTGTTGTGTTGAGTTTTGTTGTGTTGAGTTTTGGTGTGGTGTGGTGTATTGTGGTGTATTGTATTGTATGGTATGGCGTGGCGTGGCGTGGCGTGGCGTGTTGTTAAAGGCATGTTAAAGTGGAAGAAGGAGGGATTGATGCATCAAACAAATTAAAATATGTTTTAGTTTTATTTTGATTAGCAGATCATTCGTGTGAAACTAAAGTTTTCTGCTCACTCAGTCCATCCAGGCGCTGGAAGAGCAGCGAACCCATGCCCCCATGTTTTCTCATGTTCTCATCAACATAATATCTCCTCCTGTTCCTTCAGAACGCCATGCTGCCTGCTGGCCTCCGGCAGCGCGACCAGACCAAGAAGAGCCCAACGGGTCCGTTTGACCGTGACGCCCTGCAGCAGCACCTGGAGAAGCTGGCCCTGGATCACCAGGACAGGGAGGACCTGGTTCCTTTCACTGGGGAGAAGAAAGGTGGGAGCCTGTCAATAAAATACTGGAACTGTTCAAAGGAAAGAAAATGTTTTTATAGTAATTTTTCTGTTGTAAACATTTATGTATGAACACAAACTAACAGACATGATATTAATGAAATAATTTATTTAATAGCAAACAATCAGACGTTAAATGTTTTTATTCTTTTTTTCATGAAACAATAAAATCAGCTGTTTGTTCACATGATCACTGCATCGTAAAACATGAGCAGCGATTCCATAAATGACCACATGTACTAGATATGAAGTTACAGTAGCTCTAAACATGTTTCCACACAGGTCATGCAGGCTTAGATCTCCATACTGACTGTATTGTGATGATGAAGATGATGATGATGATAATAATGATGATAATAATATAGTAATAATAACAACAATAATAATGACAACAACAATAATAATATAAATAATAATAATAATGATGATAATAATATAGTAATAATAACAATAATAATAATGACAACAATAATAATATAAATAATAATAATAATGATGATAATAATATAGTAATAATAACAATAATAATAATGACAACAACAATAATAATATAAATAATAATAATAATAATGATAATAATATAGTAATAAAAATAATAATAACAACAACAATAATAATAATAATAATAATGATGATAATAATATAGTAATAATAACAATAATAATAATGATGATGATAATAATAATAATGATGATAATAATGATAATAATATAATAACGATGATGGTGATGATAATAATATAATGATGATGATAATAATATAATGATGATGATAATAATATAATGATGATGGATGATAATAATAATAATAATAATAATAACACCACTAATGCAACAGGCACATATGTTGAACTGAGACATTTCATGTGACTAAGTCTGAATCTTTCCCTTCCTTCTGCCTGTCATCTACTTTTACATCATTTCTCCTCTTCCTCTCTAATTGTTCCTCTACCCACTCCTCTATTCTGTCCATCTGCAGGAAAGGCCTTTGTGGCCAAGAAACCAGAGGAGGTCCCTCAGCATGAGCAGGTGACCCTGGAGCCGGAGCTGGAGGAGGCTCTGAAAAACGCCACAGATGCAGAGATGTGTGATATCGCAGGTTAGAAAAACACAGGGCAACACAGGTGGAAAACAGAGAGAGGAGGGGTAAAAAAAAGAAACACAACTACGGGAAACAACAAACCAAACCCAAAACCATGACACTAAAGTCATGTGACTCTACTGCCGGTTTTAGTTTTCCATAAGTACCACCTCTGTTCAGGTTCCAAAACAGCTGAGCAGGTCCTGAAAGGTGATGTGAAACACTGCAGACCACTGATTGGTCAGAGAGTCACGGAGGCGGTACTATCCGCTAATAGAAAACAGCCTCCAGAAAAGTACATGATACCAAAGCAGAGTGGAGCTGGTTTAACGTGGTGGAAACATGATGATTAACGTGGTGGATCCATCACGTGTCCCGGTGAAGCCATCATACAGTACACGCTACAACAACCTGAAGCTGCAGCTCATCCAAATGGAATGCAGCCATAATGTTCTAAATGACTGCTGTGTCCTGCTTCTACATGCTAAACTGTCCTCTGTCAGAAAAACTCCATTTCCCAACAGCAGGTTCTCATTTCCAGAACACAGTGACCTCATCTCAGCGGCTCTGACCCACATACTGTCGTTACACAGACCCACTTCTCTCTGTGGCTTCACCCTGAACCCCTCCACACTGAGAACGCTCACCAGTCCCAGGCTAACAGACATGGACAGACATACGATGGGCTCTAATTCCCCATGGTCAGCAACACAGAAATAAATAAGCCTGGCCCCAGGCCACCACAGGAAGGGTGGAGTAGACACAGGGTGGGGGGGCAGAGATACTGTATCTGTTTGAAAGAGAGGCTGCTGTGATCAGATAGAACAAAAACAACTATTTAGTTTAGTTTACTGAGGATCAGAATTATTTTAGGGAAGCTTAGAATCAAAAGTGTTAAAAGTGTGAGAAATATTGTGGAAATTCTTTAAACATTTTAAATACAACCTTTATGATATGTTGATTAGTAGCTCTGGTATTAGCGTTAGCATTACAAGTAAACAAGATGATTAGATGGATAGATAGCTAATAAGGTAGCATCAATGATAGCTCCATGGGTTGGTTCAATATGCCCTTGTGGCTACAGGAGGCATTTTTACTTTGAATATTAGCAGATAAACAGTTTTAGAATGAGGATTAACAAATGAAGTTATCTTTCAGATAACAATCACTGGGACTTTGAGTTTAAACTTCCCTCAATCCAAAATAAAGACCAGGACAGAGTGGCTAACATTAGCCTAGCCTCTGATAGCATGGAGGACCAGCTTTCACACAGTTAGGAAACAGAACACAGTCAATGAGCTCGTTGTAAACTGATCTTTGTTTTAGATAACCGTCTGGTTAGTTAATGAAATGCTAACTCTAGAATCACTCATTTCCATCTGTAGATGCTAATGTGGACATGCTAACGATTGAAGCTCAGAGTCTGTTTGACGTCAGATACCTCAGCCTCACCGGGTGCATTATCCCAGATAATTCATCTAATTAAGAAGTAGAAAGATTTCTGGACTCCAAACCTCTAATTCACTGCAATTAGTCACAACAGCTGTATTAAAGCCTCCAGCTGTGCATGCTTTGTTTGCTGATTAAATGTTGAATTATTCTAGAAATTAGGTTAAATGAAATCATAAAACACGTCTTCTTTCTTGATTATGATCCTTTGAACAACCGAACCCAGCCACACTCCTCTGACAGGCCAAACAGGCTAGCAGGCATCCGGAAAGGGAGCCGGGGAGCCTGTTAGTCGGCTTCATCAGCCTGTCAGAGACGCCGTTTTAACCCTGGATGTAGTCCAGATGAGGATTATCTCCGTTAGCCTCTGTCACTCTTTTGTGTGGGCTTTTTGGCAAACAGACTAAAATGGAATGAAGAGCTTGGCTGACCTGCTTCATGAGCTCAGAGGGACAATGGTCCAACAGCCCTGGTGACTTAATTGTCACCTTTGATTTAAATTAACACGTTGCTATATTGAGCGTTTTAGCGATCTGCTGTCTAGTTTGTGCTGCAAAGTTACTGGGGATTATTCTCAGGGCCAAACCGGGTGATGGGGGGGTGTTTATGGTTGGTTACACCCCCACTGAGCAGGCAGCTGTCTCCCCGGCCTCCCTCGCCTCACAAGGCCCTCCCATGGTTACCCACACCGGGTCAGGAGGCTGGTGGGTGGGTGGGTTGCTGTCACAGCAGTTGGTGTGTGACACAGTTTGGAAGGTTATAAGAGCCAGAAAAGCTCCAGCAGGTCTGCCCCCTACTGGTCATACAGGTCTGCCCCCTACTGGTCATACAGGTCTGCCCCCTACTGGTCATACAGGTCTGCCCCCTACTGGTCATACAGGTCTGCCCCCTACTGGTCATAAACAGCAACAGCAAGAAAACCAGAGGAAAGTCTCATTATTATCTGTTCAGATGGAAGATGTTCTCTTTATATATGATGTTCTATATATATGATGTTCTATATATATGATGTTCTCTTTAAATATAATGTTCTATATATATGATGTTCTCTTTAAATATAATGTTCTATATATATGATGTTCTCTTTATATATGATGTTCTCTTTAAATATAATGTTCTATATATATGATGTTCTCTTTAAATATGATGTTCTATATATATGATGTTCTATATATATGATGTTCTCTTTAAATATAATGTTCTATATATATGATGTTCTCTTTATATATGATATTCTCTTTAAATATGATGTTCTCTTTATATATAATGTTCTCTTTAAATATGATGCTCTCTTTAAATATGATATTCTCTTTATATATGATGTTCTCTTTATATGTAATGTTCTCTTTAAATATGATGTTCTCTTTATATATAATGTTCTCTTTATATATGATGTTCTCTTTAAATATGATGTTCTCTTTATATATGATGTTCTCTTTATATGTAATGTTCTCTTTAAATATGATGTTCTCTTTATATATGATATTCTCTTTATATATGATATTCTCTTTATATATGATATTCTCTTTATATATAATGTTCTCTTTATATATGATATTCTCTTTATATATGATGTTCTCTTTATATATGATATTCTCTTTATATATAATGTTCTCTTTAAATATGATGTTCTCTTTATATATGATGTTCTCTTTATATGTAATGTTCTCTTTAAATATGATGTTCTCTTTATATATGATATTCTCTTTATATATGATATTCTCTTTATATATAATGTTCTCTTTAAATATGATGTTCTCTTTATATATGATGTTCTCTTTATATGTAATGTTCTCTTTAAATATGATGTTCTCTTTATATATGATATTCTCTTTATATATGATATTCTCTTTAAATATGATATTCTCTTTAAATATGATATTCTCTTTAAATATGATGTTCTCTTTATATATGATATTCTCTTTATATATGATATTCTCTTTATATATAATGTTCTCTTTATATATGATGTTCTCTTTATATATGATATTCTCTTTATATATGATGTTCTCTTTATATATGATATTCTCTTTATATATGATGTTCTCTTTATATATGATGTTCTCTTTAAATATGATATTCTCTTTATATATGATGTTCTCTTTATATATGATGTTCTCTTTAAATATGATGTTCTATATATATATATGATGTTCTCTTTAAATATGATGTTCTCTTTATATATGATGTTCTCTTTATATATGATGTTCTCTTTAAATATGATGTTCTATATATATATACGATATTCTCTTTATATATGATGTTCTCTTTATATACGATGTTCTCTTTATGTATGATGTTCTCTTTAAATATGATGTTCTATATATTCTGTTTTAACGCTGCAGAAGTTTATGTCAAATTTAATCACTTCATCTCCAAACCAATTAAACTACAGTTTATACAATTTGTCTTGAAATTAACGAAGTACAATTATTCATGTGTTTTAACTCTTAATCATAATTAGTTTGAAAAGCACACACACACACTTATGTCGGATCATTTCTCAGCACCACTGGAATCTGTGAGATTCCAACCTGTGACCACGTTTCCTGCTGAGCTCAGACAGAAATATTTTTATCCTGTCAAACAGACACACATGAGATGCAGATGCAGCAATGCTGGGATATCATTATTTATATTATTTGTTATTATACAATATGATCTTATTCAAATGTAACACACTGTTTTCCTGTACTTGCAGCTATCCTTGGAATGTACACACTGATGAGCAACAAGCAGTACTATGATGCTCTGGGTACCACAGGCATCATCGCCAACACAGAGGGCATCAACAGTACGTATGACATCATTTCCTTTCCTTACATTCATTATTTGAATCATGATTTTTTGATATTTTAGACTGTTTTTTAATTAAACAACATGGTTAAATAAATACCAATGCAACATTAGAAATATCACCATATTCCTCTGGTAAAGTTAGTAGGCATCGTTTCTGCATTAGTCCAGGTATCATATCCAACAAAACTCCATCCCATTCTATCTTTATAAGGAACTGTATGACTGTGCAGAAAGAAACATGCATGTCTTCATGGATGAGAGGCTTTGATCATTATGATGATGTAACATTAATGGCATCCTCCTTAGCTAAGCTGTAACATTAGCTAGCTTAGCATGCCCCTCTGTGATTAGCTGCACGCTTCCTCCTGCAGGGTGACATAAAACAATGCAGATGGATGAAAGAGCAAAATATGTTGTTTTAATTTTAGGGTGAACTGTCCCTCAAAGTGTAGGGCCTCATTCAGAACAAGGCATTGTGGTGATCAGGAAGGGTTGTGTAGCAGTGTGTAGGACACAACTGGGAGGTTGGCCCTGGATAGGACCCGGTTTCCTCCTCCAGAAGCTCTTTCTCCTCCTCTGCTCTTTGCATTCTCCTGGCAGCAGGATGTTGTTTGCGGCATGAAAAATCATAGTAGTAACTCAGAGCAACAACAACAACAAGAAAACTGTAGACCAGCTGGTCTGATCGCCGGCTGATGTGATTGGCCACCGCAGCGTGGCATTGGGCAGTGTTCCTCCAAAAGGGGAGACGCCTGCAGCCCACAGCACCACAACCTAAGCACACAACCCACATTCAACACTATAGAAGCAGTGCAGACATCCACCGACGCTGTTGTCACTACAACCTGAACAATGAGAACAAAACAGTCAGACAATTCAAATTCTCACACAGGGACCCTTTAGGCGACATTCAGGCCTCTGAATGAAGAGATGGTCACACCTGTTAGTGTTCGATGCATGCATCACTCATCACTCAGCAAACCCTGTGGTGATGTCAGCGTGGTGACATGGTTGGATGCAGTATCATGTCTCTACCCTCGTGGGTATTTTAATTTTGATTTGGCTATTATTTTTTTTTTTAATTCAAATATTTCGGCAAAATGTTCAAAAAGCCGAATCTCACAATGTTGAAGAAAATGATTCAGAATCTGCATTTGATCCACCTCCAAATGTAATCATTAAAAATCTCCTTGTCCAAAGATCCACCAGGAGACAAAAATGTCTCCGTTGACAACTTTGAGATGTCTTGAGGACAAACTAATAAACAAACATGGATGAATGTTTGATTTGGTCTGAATGAGGTCTTAAACTCCATTAAAGGCCGTTTACAGACTAGATGTTTAGTGATCCAAACACTGACTGTATTCCCTTAACCTCAGTCTGCAGCCTAACTGTGATGCTGTGTTTCCCACAGGTGTTGTGAAACCAGATCCTTTTAAGATCTTCCCAGATGAGCCGCCCAATCCCACCAATGTGGAGGAAACCCTGGAGAGGATTCACAACAACGACAGCAGCCTGACTGAAGTCAACCTCAACAACATCAAGGTCAGCCGACAGAAAACCACAGAGATGGAACTTCAACCAGCAGCTTCACCAAACAGCTGAGCTTTAGATTTACCTCATCTCCCTCTGAGCAGACTCACTGTTTGCTGTTCAGTCTGTCTCTACAATGTGCAATAAATAATGTCCACATGACCATATCGTCATAATGAGAGCTCCAACCATCCACTGTATTAATCAGCTGGAGTCTAAACAAAGCTTTTAAAGGTGACATCCATCTATCTGTGTGTCTGTCTGTCTGTCTGTCTGTCTGTCTGTCTGTCTGTGCTGCAGGACATTCCCATCCCAACACTGAAGGAGATCTTTGAGGCGATGAAGGGAAACTCTCATGTGGAGTTTCTGAGCATCGCTGCGACCCGTAGTAACGATCCTGTGGCCTATGTGAGTACAATATGAAAATACAATGATCAAATAAAAATGCATATTCCATATTCTCGGCAGCTATTGGACGGGTCCCTGTGTTGTCAAATGGGGTGGTGGGCTGATGGAGGCTACATCTGTGGGGAAGAAGCTGTTCCTCAGCCTGTCTGACGGTGTCTCTGATGGCAAGGAAACAATCCCAATTTCTGTAAACGTGTGTGTGTGTGTGTGTGTGTGTGTGTGTGTGTGTGTGTGTGTGTGTGTGTGTGTGTGTGTGTGTGTGTGTGTGTGTGTGTGTGTGTGTGTGTGTGTGTGTGTGTGTGTGGACCAGGCGTGTGCCGAGATGCTGCAGGAGAACACCAGCTTGCAGAGTCTTAATATTGAGTCCAACTTCATCACTGCAGATGGCATGATGGCGATCGTCAAAGCTATGGCTAACAACGCCACGCTGGTGGAGCTCAAGATTGACAACCAGGTTTGAACACATGACTGAGCCCATATGGATATACTGTACACCTCACTGTACACCTCACTGTACACCTCACCGTACATCTCACTGCATACTGCAAAAAGGGGGATTCAGGAATTTTTTTTCTTTCCACAAAGTTGCGAGACGTTTTAACATTTTGCCTAATTTACGTAAAAGCTACTGAACCCATTAATGTGAAGCTGAACAGATGTGAAGGACTGTTTTTGCAGAGGTGAACGCCCTTAGTTGAATTCTAGAAACCCTTAAATGGTTGCAGTTTCTTTTTGAATGAACTGCTTCTCCTCTTATCTCCACCACAGAGGCAGAAGTTGGGAGACTCTGTCGAGATGGAGATCGCCTCCATGTTGGAGAACAACTCCAGCATCCTTAAATTCGGCTACCACTTCACCCAGCAGGGTCCCCGCACCAGAGCTGCCATGGCCATGACACGAAACAACGACATGCGTAAGAAACACTTCATTTTGGACAGATCGGAGTAAAAATGGGGAAGAGTAGTGTGTAAAATCCATCTGAAATGAAAGTGTGAGGATATTCTAAGACTGAGATAAACACTAAAATACAGATTGTGGGGCTTAATTTGCAGGTCAAATACATGTTTCTTGAGCCACTGTGTTTTTAGCTGGCATTTGTTTCTCCTCTTCCTTCTCTCTGCAGTTCGCCAGCAGAGATTAAGATGAGAGGAACGAGGAGCGAACAGAAGAACGACTGCCTCAGCCTCAGGGAGTCTGCAAACAGTGATGCACCAGAGCTGAATCCTCCCAAACGAAGCTGCGTCTGTGTTCACTTAACATCCATGTCCGGTCATTTCATTTCCTGCAGCCAGCTTTTTGTAGATGCTCAGTTCATCATAAAGGCATGTATAGGTCACAAGCAAAACGTGATGAGTCTTTTTTTGTGCTTTTAGTTTGTGCATCCACAACATCATCACTAACAAAAGGTTAACTCTTCTCATTCATGGAAATATTTACAATGTGGTGCTGTCTGTGGGAAGAACTGTAAATACTTTAAATAAAATATATATATTCAAGTATTTTTGTAAATGTTTGGCAAGTTTAATGTTATTGTTTCTTTTCCTTATCTTGACATGAGTATTTTATATTTGATTTATGAATATTTTCCTCAACAAATGCTGGTTTAACTGCTCTAAACCAACACGTACTTTTGGTGCATTTAAGATGGACCTTAAATGCACCAAAATATGTTCGCAGAAGCTTAAATGAATTCATCTGTGTTAGATCCAGGGACACCGCGGATTTCAAGCCAAGATGTTCTAATGACAGTATTTCTGCAGCAACTTGAAGACTCTGCATTTACACAATCATAACATTATGGTGACCATTAAGTGATGATATCCCTCCAGGACTGACATAAACTGCAGCATTTAAGGATGTAAAGAATCCCAACACACTAATTCCTTTAAGTCTCTCCTGATCCGCTGACTTCCCTCAAGCACCTGGGCTATTTTTACCCCCAGACCCCGATGGGAAACATAACCTGGTCCGCTGGGCTTGAGTTACCTTGTTCCTAAATTCAGACCCAACCTTGCATGTGCAGCCAGAGATTTATGAACAGAAACAGCTGCTAACCTCGGAGGATTTTGTCAGCATTGCTGAGGTTCCTGCACCACCGCCCTAATTTCTTCAACCCATTTCATTTCTTTAAAGGGCACAGACTTAATGTCAAGTTTGACAAGACCACAAAATAATAAACATAACGCAGATTTCTAGATTTCTCAAAGGTCATTCTATCAGTCATGAATGCTTCACTGACATTTGGCATCATAAAGTGATTTAAAGTCGACAGTCTATTCCGAGGTGTTCTCTTCCCTTTGGCTGCAGCTTCCCAGTCAAACAGGTGTATTTCTGGATTGGCTGCCATGAATGCTGCAACACACTTCATCACCATATTGGGTTTCATGTGTGTTTTTCTTCTTTGTCAGGCACAATTTTAAAGGAACAGTTTGCACAAAAATTTAAATTACATACTCACCTCCATGCCGACTGAAAGTTAGGGGACGTTTCTCACTAAACATTACCGGAGCGTCAAAGTAAAGACATAAGAAGATGGGGACGTGCTTTAAAATGCAAAAAAACCCAAAAACTTTCAAAACTAACAAAACAACAAAAGAGAGCTCATACCTGCAACGCCACTGGAACTAAAACCTGAAGCATATTAGACTCCATGTATATATTCAATACTGCTGATCCAGATTATAATTCAGGTCTGGATCCAGTTCTGTACAGCAGTGGAATCTCATGCAGAGGTATTTTTATTTTGATTGACCTATTATTATTATTATTATTTTTCTTGATATTGTGAAAATGTATCTCGCAAAGTTGAAGAAACTGATCCAGAATCCACATCTGTACCAGGACCTGCCTTATAATTTAATCAACTCATCTGAGATCCTCGACATAAAATGTCATCATTATCTGCTGAAAACTTTTCAATATATTTTGGGGGATACAAACAAACAAACATGGGCGATCATATGACCTCCTCCATCTCTCGTTTTTAGGTAACTGTTCTTTTAAAGGTCATCAGAATTGAAATGTCTTCAAAAGCATTTTCAAACTGCTGAGTCTCCACAGCAGCTGTCTAAAGACACCCCTCCATCAGAATGAGGTCACCGTGTGTCGTCACATATCAGCAGCGTCATCAGAAACTAACCCATGTTAATCCGTCTGCCACCTGCTGCCGATCCTGATGGTTTATCAAATTTATACCAACTGTGCTGAGAGTGGCGCTAAATTAACACAATGGCTTCACAACCCAGATTAGCACCAGGACAGCCTATCAGCTGCTGAGTTCTGGCAGAGCTAACAGGATCAGTCCTACCAGAGAGGAGATGGAACAAATGGTGATGAAAATAGTGTCACTCGTTCATTTGTTCAGCTTTTTCTCATCCTGAAAGGTCATTAGGATGATACTGGTGGGGGTAACATGGTCCAGTTTGTGATCCTGTCTGACCCGTGTCGGTTAGCTGGTTGGTTTGTTGTAGACGGTCTGGAGCAGGCCAGGTCATGGTGTAGGACTGTCCGGCCTGTCCGCTCTAATGATAGTCTAAAGTCAGAGGTGGGCCATCAGAAGGCTGGGAGATGGTCATAATATATACATATATATGTATATGTATATATATGTATATATACAGTACCAGTCAATAGTTTGGACACAGTTTCCCATCCACTTGAATGGGAAACTGTGTCCAAATTTTTGACAGGTAGTGTATATATATATATATATATATATATATATATATACATATACACATACATATATATATATATATATACACATACATATATATATATATATATACACATACATATATATATATATATATATATACATACATATATATATATATATATATATATACATATATATATTCATTACTGCGATATGCATTTTACAAAGTTCATCAGTCTGTTAACATCACAGGGACACTGTGCTGCTCATCTTATAGTTTTTATCCAATCAGATTTTCCACCTGTGCTGTCTCCGGGTGAAAGATCTGCTGAGATCTTCATGTGAATTGAAACAAATGATTGTCATGTTTATTAACCAATCAGATTGGGAGTTTGCCATGTTGGGTGTATTCTTTGACAGGCAGAGCCTCTAACTGGCCTGACTACCTGAACTTTTCTCCCAATGTTTGGTCTGATTGGTGGGCGTGGCTTTTAGCTAACTGCATTACAACTAGCTAGCTGCTCGCATAGGCTGCTGCTTTATTGGAACGTTGTAAAGAACAGTGTCACTGAGCTCTTCATACAGACAGGATGGACTTTGTCTTCAGATGATGAGCAGCTTTGGTGAGTTTGATGGAATTTGATGAATCTTTACTTTCCAGGCATCCTGAGGGACCTGAAGGGGCCTCAGTAGTTTTACATTTAGTTGCATGTTTGCTCCTCTGCTTCACATAATGTATCTAAAGTGTAAAGAAGAACAGGAAAGAAACAAGTGTTGACCTTGATATGTGTGACAGCTGTTTAGCTGTGGTGTGGAATGTCGTCCTGTCCAGTTTGGAAATGGAGCTAATCCATAACCAGATTTGATCCCGGTGCCTGTTACCAGCTGTTTATCAGTATTATTATTATTACTGGTTTCCATCATGGCTGCTGGTGTGAATGATGTTCAGATTGAGAGAACAGTGTCGGTGAGTTATATTAGGTTGTTTAGCTGATCTTCATGGAGTGTTAGCTTTCTGTCTGAAGTCTGCCATGTTCTCTACAGTAGCCCATAACAGACAAACTTAACACTGACTCTACAGAGGGAGTTTTGTGTTTTTAGCAGCCACTGTAGGAAGATTGCATCCAAATCCTACATAGTTGACTGGAAATAGATAAAAACCAGAAAAAAACTTAAGTCATTCTGATACTTCCTCTTGAAACCATTAGGTTTTTAAGTCTACCTGATGCCCCATGACATAAAAACACAGTAAAAAAACATTTTCAGGATTTAATTTAACATTAAAAACACAGGGACAATCATTAAACTGTGGCTTCTGAATGAACCACTGTGGTATGAGTTCATCTGTTTTCCCACAGTTCTTAGTCGTCTCAGTGACTTGTAGGTAGGGGAGAAAGCGAAGGAGGCTCCTCCTCCTCATCTGAGTCAAACTCCACATTCTCGTCTTTAACCCACTGGCCGCTCCAGTCCTGCAGCCACCCCTGGCTAAAGACAAAAAAAGGAAAGCATGACAGAGGTTGGCACAGTCAAAAAAACGACAGTCAGAAATACAACAGTTGGTGATGCTCCGCCTCAGTTCAAACAAACAAACAAACAAACAAACAGCTGCGTACCTTTTCAGTTTGAGGTGGTGCTCCAGCTCTCTCCTCCTCTGGGCTGTTAAAGGCTCTCCTTCCTGTTCCACAGCAGCCTGAGATCCCTTCAAGTCTTCTAATGGATGCAGAGGAAAAAACGTCAAGAGTTAAAGTACGATCAGGCGTGGTTTTCTATAATAATAATAATAAAATAAATAATAAAGGCTTTCTATTCAGACTTTACCTGCTGTGCAGCCATTAGAGCTGCTTCCTGATAAACTCTTTTCACTTTCCCAACAAGCTTTTTCTTGTTCAGAGGACGTTTTGCTGCTGAGGTCAGAGCTGAAGCTCAGGGGTCCTCTGTCACATTTTGTACTGAAAAAGATAAGATAACATTCCTTTATTAGTTCTACAATGGGGACTAATAAAGGAATATCTAACCAGGCTTAGTTTTAAAATTGTATTTTTACTAAATTCCTTTGTTTTAAATTCATGTGGGAACATGGAGTCTAAAAGCTCATCCAAAAATGAAAATTTAGTCATTAACTTCTCTCCTCTATATTGATGAAAAGTCCAGCGAAATTCTTAAGTCCACATAAACATTCTCTCCAACATGTGAGGGAGATGAGGACTTTTAAAATGTAAAAAAAAAACACAGAGAAATGACTCCATGCAGCTCCTACAGTGTAATCCATGTCTCCAGAAATGGATGATATTTACACCCATTCTTAAGTTGAAATCTTTACTGCAGCCTCTAAGCTACAAGTGTTAGCAGAAACATAACTCTATGCAAAAAGTTGTTATTTATCTCATCTAGAGGTGCACGTATAACAGAAGGGGTGCATAGTGATGCTTTTAGCTTAGAGGCTAATGTAAAGATTTCAGTCAAAAAAAGGAGTAAATTGGGGTTACCTGCGCTTCTGGAGTCATTTCATGTTTGTTTTCTCTACGTTTTAAAACCAGTCCCCATCTTCTTCAGCTGTTTACCAGAATGCTACAAGGCTGTTGTGCTGTGAAGCTCCAGAAATGTTTTGTGGACTAAGAAACTTCCCCTAAATTTCCATCTGCATGGTGGTGAGTAGAAAATGACTGAATATTCATTTTTGCACGTTCTGTTCCTTTTAAAGACCATCTCTCTGACCTGGTTGTTCTATGGCAGCTGTTGTATGGTTCAGTCCTCAATAAAGCGTGATGTGTGAGCTTCCGTGTTTGTGCCAGTAACGGGGCCGAACAGGAGGGGTCCTAACAACACAACAAAACATCACATGCAGAATCACAGAAGTGTCTCAGATACCACTGAGAGCTCATCACAGTGAACTCTGATGAATTCAATGCTCTGTTAAGTGTTTATCGCTTCTGCAGCAGACAACTTTAAATTTGTTGGCAGGCTGTCATTTGTAGGAGTCATATGGTCGTGACAAGGCCAAACAATGTATGTTCAGCTCATTGTTATTCACCAGTGATGCTTCATTGACTGTCTGTCTGTTGAATAATCAGTCTTGTCTGCTGTTCCTGAGTTCCAGAAACAAGAACTACACATAAACAGATTCTGAAAACACTGCTTCAGAGTCAACTGAGCAGAAACTTAAGAGAACAAACACACCCTATAGTCATTACTGTACATAATATATTTCCCACCTGTCCTCTGTCTTCAGTCTGGACGTAGTTTTCTTGTCGTCTTTTTATTATTTCATTCTTCAACTGTGTTTTCTTGCCATAGAATGCTTTTAATCCTGAAGAAATACAACATTAAGTCCAGTTGTAATTACTTTAATATACATTTATTTTTGGGAGACGATATATACCATGATACAGTTTTTGACGGTCCAGAAAGTTGCTATATCATTCACACCATAGCACTGAAGCCCCTTCATTATATCTGGTGGGTGGGCCCGGGCCCCTTAAGCCCACCCATAACACCGTTCCTGCGTACACGTAATGACTCATGGTTTTGTCTTGTTTCTGATTGGTGCATTTAATGTTACAATTGCTCCTTTGAACAACTTGGTCTCCTCTATTGAGATAATATCCCGTTGATAGTCCTCGGAAAGAAATGAAAATCAGTATCTAAACATGTTTTTCACAACATATCTCTTCGAATGAGTTAAACAGAATACATAAGAGTGATTCCTCACCTTCTAGGTGTCTCTTCCCCTTTCTGTGGACTGTCAGCATATCGACTGTATCAAACACAGGACGGTAGGAACACACAAGGCAAGTGTATCTAGAAACCGAGGGAACAAGTCTGAGCTCAACTTCTGTCTTAACAACATTTAACATCAAGCTAGAAGCGGTTCTTTCCCAAACTCTGCTCTGCTTTGAAACTTAATTTCACCTTCCATTTTTCATAAGAGCTGCTTCATCCTCTGGAATAAAATTAGAGAGAAGATCTGCCACACGCCGTTTCTAAAACAAAAGACAAAGACGTTGACTAGCAATAGTAGAATGGTGAATTTATCGTTTGCTAATTTTACATTATTGAAAACTACAACAAGCTAGTAAGTTAGCAGGATGCTAGTCGTATCAAGGTAACGTCTCATCTCAAGTCCTTCCAGAAAACCTAATAAATAAACAATTACCTTCAAGATATTCAACTGACTCTTGTCATCACCTTCTCTTTTGAAACTCATATTAATAGTTGATAATATGAGGAACTATCAATAACTGGTTAGCTGTAGAGCTACTTCACGACAACAACAACGACATCCTGATAGCAAAGTTGCGTTCGCGGTCAAAGGGGGAGATGGGATGTACGAGTGTCTTTTTTGAAAATACGGTTTGGCTCAATTTTAAACGGTACATGGTTTTGAACTCAAACTTTTCTAATGTTTACAAATTTCTACTATCTTCTCTTGAATTAGGAAGTTTATATAACAATTAAATCGATTGATTAATCTTGTTTCTAAACATAAAATCAATGTAATGCCTGAATAATTCGCATTTTTTCCAACTGTTCTGAATGCACCACTTGTGATGAATCATGGGACTTGACTTAACCTCACGCTACCCGGCAGTTTTGGCAACAAGGGAGCAGACAGTTGACTCCTATGAAAACACAGAACTTTTTCAGCAACTTTTCAAGTGTTTTGAGAGGAAAGTTGGGTTTAACTCGAGTTTATCAAGGTGTTGTCATGAGTAGTGGGAGAAGCCGACAGGCGGCGTTAACTAGTTACAGTCACAGTTTAACACACAGAGGGAAAGAATGAGCCTTACCGTTAATTAGCTAAGTCGAGGACTTAGCTAGCAGGCTAACTAAGCTGCCAATTAACAGACTTGTCGGCGAAGAAAGCTGTATTTTCACGATGTGAGCAGCATTTAGTGTCCTGGTGGTGACTGTAATTTAACACTGGATGCTCGTTTGCAAACTTAACACAAGTGGTTCCGGACCATGTCAGGGGAGGGAGCCCCGGTGCCAAGCGTGGAGAACGGCCTACTCCGCGGTAGCCGTACGAAGTCTTACGGCAGTTTGTTCCGGGCTCAGATGTCTCCGGGTCGCCAGAGACGCATTGAACACCAAATCCAACCAGGAGAGACGCTCCAAGGCCTGGCCCTGAAATATGGAGTGTCTGTAAGTATACGTATTTCAGTAAGAAGTCATTTGTAAGCCAGCATTGGGAAAAGTGGTAGAACTAATTTTCAGATCATTTTTATCAGTAAAAGTACAAATAAGTAAAGTACTAAACTATCAAATACTCAACTATAATTAAAGGTCTGAAATGTCTGGAAAATGTATTCTGTAAAGTAGTTTCTGAGTGCTTTACTCTGGTATCTGATGTTTTTGGATTAATGTGACTCTTATAATAATTTGTATGTTGCTTTATATTGTTAGCTTGTTAAATCTACAGTCAGGCATTATTTCCATCTAAAGATGATCACATGTTTGTAGTGTGTCTGTCCTGTGAGACACACATCTCTCTAAAAGGTTTCACGGGCTCAGAAAACAGCCCGGGGTTCAGCTTTGGGCATTAACAGCTTGAAATGGTTTATTTAGCAGAAGAAGTGGAGAATTCTAACATATATTCAACAGATCTTGAGATACATCGTTTTCACTGGATAGTAAGGCTTCAAACAATTTCAGTCTGGAAAAGTAATGAGTAACTAATCTGACAAATGTAGTGGAGTATAAGAATAAAGTTGTATAAAATATCAATATTTAAGTAATATACAAGTACCTTATATTTCCTCTTAAGTACAGAACTTTAGTAAATGTATTTAGTTACACTCCACCACTATATGTAATAGTGCGATATCATTCCGACATGAATGTTTATTTTGGCATGTAGAAAATAAACATGTAATATTATGTGCTTTAAAAGCAATATGTAAATACAGCATTTGTTCACACTGTATTAACATATTTGTACAAACTCAATAAAGATAATGATAAACTAAAGGATGCCAAATTCTCACAAGTAAATATGAAAAACCACAAGTAGGACAGCTCTTTAATGTTGGTAGATTTGCATTCTGAGGAAGAACATCTACTGAATCATCTTCGCATGAATGAACAATTTAATTGGACTGTTGTTCTGCTTCTGAGCTTTAGTCAGGCTGAATGTAAGTTTGCACAAGGCTGACAAGGTAATCTTCTCTTCCAGATGGAGCAAATCAAAAGAGCCAACAGGATGTACACCAACGACTCGATATTCCTGAAGAAGTCCTTGTCAATCCCTGTGATGTCAGACCTGGACCACTGTAGTAGAGGCATGGGTTCAGAGGACAGTGAAGAGAACGGTGCTGGCCGTGCTCCTTCACAGACTGGTCTCACTGGGAACCATCATGAGGAGACAGACATGACTCCAGAAGACTTTCTGAAGAGATTGGATGGTTTGATCAGTCAGTCCAAGCAGGCTGCTGTCAAAAGATGCCAGGGAGTAGAGGAAAGGTGTGTGCATGACATCACGGCTGGTTCTTTCACCTTTACTGATGTCATTCTGATGCATGGAGACAACAGGTGTTTTATGTATATGTAATCCCATGTGGAACGATATTAAAATGTCTGTTTAATCTATGTGGTGAAAGATGCTGAACTATTCTCATAGAGTAGTTTTGGAAAATTACACATTTTCCTTTTGTATCAAGCAACAAAAAGTTATAGCATGACGTGGTCAAGAAGTTATTAGTCATATGTCTTATTTGGCATTGCGTGTCCTGCAGTGTGACTATTACACAAAGGTACATTGTAGTGTTGATGCTGAAAAGATGAAATGTGCAGCCCTCGTCATAAATCAGACGAGCCACAGTGGGATGATTCAACCACAGTGGGATGA
The DNA here is from genome assembly GCA_037577475.1 of Chaunax sp. Z400. NCBI lineage: Eukaryota > Metazoa > Chordata > Actinopteri > Lophiiformes > Chaunacidae > Chaunax > Chaunax sp. Z400. The sequence goes on from CM075190.1 coordinate 31,087,528, forward strand.
TTCAACCACAGTGGGATGATTCAGCCACAGTGGGATGATTCAGCCACAGTGGGATTATTCAGCCACAGTGGGATGATTCAGCCACAGTGGGATGATTCAGCCACACAGTGGGATGATTCAGCCACACAGTGGGATGATTCAGCCACACAGTGGGATTATTCAGCCACAGTGGGATGATTCAGCCACAGTGGGATTATTCAGCCACACAGTGGGATGATTCAACCACAGTGGGATTATTCAGCCACACAGTGGGATGATTCAACCACAGTGGGATGATTCAACCACAGTGGGATGATTCAGCCACACAGTGGGATGATTCAACCACAGTGGGATTATTCAACCACACAGTGGGATTATTCAACCACACAGTGGGATTATTCAACCACAGTGGGATTATTCAACCACACAGTGGGATTATTCAACCACACAGTGGGATTATTCAACCACACAGTGGGATTATTCAACCACACAGTGGGATTATTCAACCACACAGTGGGATTATTCAGCCACAGTGGGATTATTCAGCCACAGTGGGATTATTCAGCCACACAGTGGGATTATTCAACCACAGTGGGATGATTCAACCACAGTGGGATTATTCAGCCACAGTGGGATTATTCAGCCACACAGTGGGATTATTCAGCCACAGTGGGATGATTCAGCCACACAGTGGGATGATTCAACCACAGTGGGATGATTCAACCACAGTGGGATGATTCAACCACAGTGGGATGATTCAGCCACAGTGGGATGATTCAACCACAGTGGGATGATTCAACCACAGTGGGATGATTCAGCCACAGTGGGATTATTCAGCCACAGTGGGATGATGTTCTCTGTGGAGTGTTGCTCTAGTTTTTCTATCTTACCTTCTCTGTTGTGGCCAACAAGTGAAACATTACACAACTTTTCAATGGTATCTTCTGCAAACTGTGTTCATGTCCAGCTTCATTACAAACATTGGATGTGCCAAACTTCAAATTGAACATTATATCTGAAAAAGGTTCAGTTTGGGTCACACTATAGAAAATAGTGGTTTAATATTGAATTTCCAGTATTTATATAAGATCACAGCATATTGTTTCAGCATCACATTACACTGTGATTATGTCATCAGTCACTGCAGGAGACAAAATGAGCTCAAACCTCATGTTTTGCTGCTCGATACAAAATGAAAAGTCAGGTTCTTTCCCATGACTGATCTACAGCCTGTTTAACCTCCACTATGCAGATTAAACCCACATTTTAATATTGCTAGAAATGTTTGTTGCATTTAAACAACACAACTGTGACACACAAATCCATTTAAGTTTATGAAGAAACATGTTATTCTCATATATACCTCTGAACCTGTTCCTGCTGATGCCAGAGGCCTGAAACGACTGTGGGACAAGAAGGTGGGAGGATTTGTTAGGAGATGATCGATGGTTCGCAAAATACTGAGAACCATGAATAATAACTGAGTATCTGCTCATGAAAAACAGGTGAAACGGATGAAATTCCTTATTTCTTAATGTATATCATAGAAAAAATACAACAGTGTCAGTTTTATCCAATATCATGTTGCCCTTCTATATTATTAAAAATCTATTTTACTATATTAGCTATTATCAATAAATTTTTTATTAAATATTTATGAGAATACAGGATTATTTTGTCTCAAATGAATTTTGATGCTCTTGTCGAATGAGATGCCTCGGTCTTCATACACTCATCCTTCCACCTCCCTGTTTTTTATACACTACTTCCTGCTTCGACACCAAATGTTACAATTGAAATTAAAATGAATACGTTAGTTGCACATGACTGTAATTGATAGTTTTTAGACTTCATCTTTTCATCTGTTTGTTCTCCACAGGGTTGCCGCCCTAGAAGCAGCTTGTTCCAGCAGGACGTCAGACCGGCGGCCGCTCACCAGGTCACAGAGTGAAGTTTCATCTTCCAGAGTTCAGCAGACGCCACATGGAGCAGTTCCCCTAACTATCACCAGACTGACCAAAAAACTGAGAGACAGTGAAGATGAGATCTTCCAGCTGTGACACGTCTCTGCTGTCTCATCCTGATCATTCAGGAAAGCGTTCAGACGCCACATCTCAGGGTTTGACCTCTAGGATGATGGAATAGATCTTTTGTGATCCCTCTGCAGCTGTTTGTTTAAGTCTTCACACTGCCGTTTAATCGAAACACTATCTTCTAACAGGTTTTTAAAAAGAAATATTGCACTTATTTATTTGTTGAGACATGTTAGAGATTATTAAAGCTCCATATTCTCCCACTGCTGCATTTTGTGTGCATTCACATGCAGGAAATGAGAATTTACAAACGTGTAGGTTTAGTCATGTGACTCTTAACTGGTTCATGTAATGCTACCTCAGTGTGCTAATGCAAAGGTGACCAACATGTCTCACTTAAGGAAACAATTCATCCAAATGAAAATGAATTGTTGAGTCACTCCCATGCTGATAGAAAGTTGGGTGAAGTTTCTTAGTCCACAAAACAGCCAAACAGCATCACAGCCTCCTGAACAGCTGAGGGAGATGGGGACCTGTTTTAAAATGTACAAATACAACCAACAAATTGACTCCATACAGATCAGACGGCGGGATCCAAATCTCCAGAGAACCCCAATACATTTGAAAAGATGTTATTTACACCAATATATACAGTATATATATTAGCTGAAGTTTTAATTGTGATTGTGCAGAAGAACTGTAACCCGTCAGTGTTGACCTGCTGCCTGGATGTTAAATCAGACAACAGAGCTCTGCTCTGAGGTTGAACCAACAGTCACCTTATATTTGTTTGTGTTCTGACGTCTTTTCAAACAAATTTGGGATCTCTGGGCTTATTAAAGTACGCTGTACGTTTGTTTTCCTCACCCTACTGTCCCTCAGTAAGGGGTGATGGTTAATGACTGGATTCTCTGTAATATGAAGAGTACAGATCTGTTCCTGCTGAAGGAAACTGTAATGTAGCCAAAACCTATAAAAGAGACCTTTTAGAATATGTTTGGTTGTCAATCTTTTATTATTATTTATAATGGGAATATTCCTTTTTCTCTAGGTTTTATGTGGTTCATTTTGACATTTAAAATATGTTCATTTATCAGGTTTACAAACAAAAAAACAACTGACCTTCCTCTATATTGTTTAGGAAAAAGAAAATATTTGAGCAGTTATTTGCCTGATGCTGAAGGCGTCTGGTCAGGGCTTCGTTCTCAGAGGCTTTGTAACGTAAAACCAAAGAACAGCAGCTGTGATCCAGTCTTCAGAAAAACACGAGTTATAGGATTAACTCTGGAGCTCCAGCAGTCAACACTGTTTTCATCTTTTAAACATGTTTTGAAGTCATTATCCACTGTGGGGTATTGGCTTTATTATTGTCCTCTGGACACCTGTAAATCCAGTACATGGAGCTGCTGAACATCTTGACCACCAGATGGCAGTGCTGTATAATAATAGATCTGTTCTATGTATGCAGGCTGTGGTTTATCTCCTCCAGAACACCAGACATCCTAAAATCTAATCAAACAGCAGATAAAGTATAAACCAGTTTATATTCAAGTGTGTTTTCTGAGAACTGTCTGAATAGACAAAGACTATATCACAACTTTACAGCATGACGTCGAAACAATAGAAACATGAGGAGTGACTCAGCCGGGTCTATTCTTATCCCACATGTTCTTGAAGAACCGCGGGGCAACAGTTCTGTTCTCAGTCCTGCGTTGCCAGTCCTCAGCAGCAGTAAGACCAGTTCCATCAGACAGTCTCATGAGTCTGCCTGAAGGTCTCCCAGTGTCTGACTGACATCCAGGTGCTTCTGTGTCATATTGTCCCGTCCTCCACCAGTTTGTCCAGTCCTTTGCAGATCTTGGTGAGGTTTGGTCGAAAGGAGCTGCTGGGGTCGTACAGTTTGGTCAGGAGCTCTGGGTCGGAGTAATGGTTGAACACGTGGCTGATGCGTCCGTGGGATTTAGCGGTGAGGTGGTTGTTGACCAGCTTCAGCAGCAGATCCCTGCAGCTGATCAGGAGATCCTCCATCACTGCCTTGTCAAAGGTGAAGTCCACCTGCAGCACAGAGGGAACACAGGATGTCATTACTGTGAGCTTTCATGTTTAACGATGGAGATAATCTAGTAGAGGATTTGTAACCATGAGTAATATATTAGCAGATTAATCAAACCTTTTATTACATTGAAAGTCTGCCAGATCGGACAGAAATATTCAGGTAATGAATTTGATCTACAGTGAGTTAAACCGACTTCTTTCCTCACTTTCACCCTGGAAGTTTTAATGAGGCGAGCGAATCAAACGCACCGTTACCTTAAATAGAAATACAGAAACACAGGATGATGTAATGATACAACTAAATAACATAAATGTCAGGTCGCTTACATTTGATATAAATCTCACATATTCTAGATTTAAATGTATAGTTTTTAGAGGTTTTAATTTATCTCCTAATGACAACTTTTCCTACAGTTGTCAGTTTGATGCAACCATAAAATCATAACTGTACAAACTATTTATGCTCTCATGTTATTAAGGAAAGTTGAATTAAGGTCAATGAGAGACACAGAAGTTATGAACTTAATACAGAAAAACAATATATGGTTGTGTTCTGTTGTGTTCATCTGTTAATAATTGAATTTCCTTATCCTTGTATGACTGAACAATCGACTTATCCGTGTTCAATTAGTAATATTCTAAAGAGGAAATGTGTTTCAGATTATTATTATAAACAACCTTAATTTAAAAAAAGTTAGGATTCTCTGTAAAACAAAACAGATTGTTTACATATTTAATGTCAATATTTAATGTTTTACCTCATTGACTTCATTGATTTTTCTAAAAATATGCTTAATAAGAATTTGATGCCAGCAACACAGGTTTGGTCAGAGGCAACAGAAAACAGCTGTTTGGATCATTCCACAGGTAAACAGGTGGTAACAGGTGTGTAACAGCTGATCGGATCCTGTTTGGGCCTGAAAGGCTCCGAGTTCACCATCACATGTATAAAGGATGCTATCCTTTGTAAAACCGTTGGTTAAACACCGTTAGTTTGGAAAAGATTGTTGTTATTGATGTTTGACGCAGCATCAGATCCTCTGGAGTCGAGGTCGTAGAACTTCTGACACACCTGCAGATTTAAAGGTTAATATAAGACTTTCACTGTGCACTTATAGCCCAGGGCTGCATACATTCAAGAACACTCTTAGCCCCAAGCTAAGAAAGCTTTGGCAGTAATAACCAGGATACATTCCAAAATGGACTAGCCCTGCCTTCAGCCTGAGGCTTGTTGTCCCTCCTGTTCAGGTTATCTCTGAGACAACCGACCACAAGACGAGGTTAAACAGGAGCTGCATGTTCCAGTAGATAGAAATGTATGAATGTTAGAATCCTGAGTCAACAGCGTGTTGATGCTAAAGGTTAGCCCTAGCATACAGTGTCATGTAGAAACGTACCTCGTAGAAGCTGATCGCCGTCATGGCCCCCTGATGGAGCTTCTTCTTGAAATCTTGGGCCGTCCTCAGCTCCTCTGTGCTGAAACGGTTGTTCCTGAACAGCACGCCGATCTTCACGGCGATCTTGATCAGGTTTTTGATGACTTTATGGGCCTCAGTCTTATTCCCTAAGTACTCTTTGGAGATGTGGTACAGTTCATCCAGGATCTCACTGGTGGTGTCGTCAATGAACATTTGGACAGAGGCTTTGGTGGCCATGCTGCTGAGGATCTTCTTCTGGGCCCTGCAGGCCATGTCCTTAGAGCTGAAGGCGTCCATGTTTCCTGTCAGGGAGGAGGAAGAATTTAGCATTTTAATAATTATGTTCATGAATTTCAATGTTGCTTTACTAATAAACTTTTCAAAGCCTCAGTCAGTGTAGGAGGAATGAGCTCCATCTGTCTGTCTGTCTGTCTGTCTGTCTGTCTGTCTGTCTGACTGTCTGTCTGTCTGTCTGTCTGTCTGACTGACTGTCTGTCTGACTGACTGTCTGTCTGTCTGTCTGTCTGTCTGTCTGTCTTTGATGCTCAGTTTTATAGGGGAGGACAGATTAAAATAACATGTATCTGTTCATCCCCGTTCAAATGAAGTTTCTTAGTCCAGAACACGTCTGCAGATTCACAGCAAACAGCGTTTCAACATCCAACAAAAGTCAAAGCTTTCAGCTGTAAATCTACAGAGAATCCTGGTTTTAAAAGGGTGTAAAAGCATCTTTTTAAATGGGTTTGGGACCTCAGGGCTTCCGTACACTTGGATTACGCCGTATGAGCTGGAGCCATTTAGTGTTTGTGTTTAAAAGACGTCCCATCGTCAGCTGGTTTAGGGAACGCTGCACCGCTGTGTGACTGTGAAGCTCCACAAATGTTTGGTGCACAAAGAGAATGACTAAAAGAATAGGTGTGCATGTGTCCACTGAATGAATTAAATATATGAGAGGAGGATACCCTCCCAAAAATGCTGATAGTATTTATAGAGGTGGCCTTAGAAGTCATTGCTTTGACTTTGACTCTGTGACACACTTCCTCTCACACAACATCAGTTACATTTAATCACACAAATTTAACAGTTCAAGCTCAACTATTTGTCCAGTTATGAAAAAAAGGGAATTGATATAAAATAATCGGACTCTGTCACATCTGAAACTGCCTTCATGCTGTGTCAGTTCCAGTGTTTGTTTTTGTGTCTGACATCTTCATATGATGCCAAAAGGGAAAAGAACCATGGAAAAGACTCCGGTGAGGATTTTAATTTCTCCACTGAGATTTGAACCACACCTAGCATCCATCGTAGAGCACCCCCCTCCAGAGAGGTCATCAGCATGCATACGGCATGCTGTGACAGATCCACACGTCTCATCCTTATACTTTAAATGACGTCTTCCTCTAATGTCTAGCAGATGTGTGTCTTTTTAGATACAAACACACAAACACATCAGGTTTTATTTAATTGCTTAACACCCACCTCACTGTAATCCAACTACATGTAAGGAGTCAAGCAGAATTAACAAAGACTTACAGCATCAGAGCCACACACAGTTGTGTGTCCTTACATTCACACACACAGAGCCATTGTGTGAACAGAAGTTACTGAGCATCTTTCCCTGTAGTTTTCCACACTCTTCCTCACTGCTGGCCTGTGCTGACAGGCATCTGAGAGGAGCAGGTAGGCTGCATAGCTGAGGCAGGTCCCTGCCTGCTGTTTCCTGATTGCATCAGTGGTTGTGGGGTTAGACCAGAAAGGGAGCTGAACGCAATGGGCTCCTTAATCACTGGCCTCAGGGCCAGACAGGAGGACAGTGGGGGGGCTAATGAAGGCCAGTGATGAGCATGTTCACTCCAAGATTAATAATGATGGAAAAATGTCATTTTGAGCCAAAATATGCACCTATTAAAACAACAAAAAGTAAAATGGCACATTTTCAGCGTTTACCTCCACCAAGGCTGAACTGACCATCTTTGTTTAACCAGGGAACATGTTAAAAATGCCCCATTTAATGATGTTCAGGAAAGTTATACATATTTCTGTATCTGTACCAAAAGGTCATGGGTTCTAGTCCGACCCAGGCCCAGGTCGGTTTAGTGTTTTTGTATAATTAGTGTGGAAAAACTGGTTCGTTAAAGAAGGTGAAAAAAAATCCTGCATCAGCTCCTTAGTCCGGATCTGGACCAACATTTAATGGGGTCTTTCCTGGTCCATACTTCATCCTTCCACTAAGTTTTTATTGAAATCCATAATAATCCTGCTTTTTCCATTATTCCATGTATTATTTTCCATAATCCTGAGACGGGTGAAAAGATAAGTGTTTTTGTAAAAACATGTCTGCATTGAAACATCCATGAGTAAAACATGCATTAACAGCATCATATTGTCAGTAATGGTCAGTTACATGACTAAATGATGGCGGATTGAATGTTTGCATTAATTAGACAGTTTGATTCCAGTGATGATGCCGTCAGCAAATGACTCCACTAATAAACCCAAATCTGATCCTGTCGCATTAACGATCATATGATGCAAATAAGCAGCAGTCGCTCCAACTGTCGTCCTCCCTGGTGTGAACCCAGGCCCAGCTGCAGCATCCATAATGAGCAAATAGTCCCTTTTACTGGATATCTCACTAAGTTTCATTTTACATGCACCATCATTCATTTTGATTTCTAATAGCTCGCTTTGTTACAAGAGCTTTGGGTTCCCTGTGGGGAATTAAAGAACATTCATTAGATTAATTTCCCTGAACGGTGATAATGGTCGCAGAGCAGCGTGATAGCTGTTTCTGATTCATGCTTCAATCTCATTTATTTGCTAAAAAGACCACAGGGATTTGAGGGACATGCTCAGTGTGTAGTCATCAGCCAGTCCTCCACATAGAGGAATGGAACTTCACAGCAGGAGATGCTGCTTTTTCTGCATCTGCATTGTTTATTTTCTGCAGACCTGTCGGGGGGGTTGAGGCTGTTTCCTGCAGCGCTTTGCCACGAAACCTCTCAGTCGGTCACATCCAGGACGCTTTGAAGCATCAATTTTCTGCTTCCAATGGATTTAAGAGGGTTAACAGGGAGTGACTGCATTACATGTTCAAGTGTTTGTTTCCCTCACAAAGCACCAGAATACTGAGAGACCTGATACTGTCCCCAGAGGAACCACTACGGTACAGATGTTCCTCTGACAGCCAGGCGCTGAGGCATCTTTAAACATTAGGTTAATGGACAGTAAAGGAGAGAGTGCTGATTGGTGGAGCCATCCAGGCAGGCAGCAGAGGTAAATATTTAGCATTCTTCAGATGACTCCGCCCTCAGTGTTTGTGTTCATGCATGGACTTGTGTGACTATTGATTTTTGAGGAAGTGTTTTCCGGTTGTTTCTGCATTGAGGTGTGTTTTTGTGAATAAAAGGATTTGTTGGATTTTGTTGTCTGTGTATGAAGATAAATCCTTCATGAAGCTCCTTTTGACTCAGCCAATCAAAATGAGCCTTGTGTTGTTACTGGAGAGCACTGGGGCCTCGTCTGATAGACCCTCACCGGGGCTGGGTGCAGCGGGCTGTAGGTGACGACACTGAGAGAAGGGCTCGCGTCTCTTTTGGCAGCCTTTGATCAGGTTGAACAATGAGAACGTTCCAGAAGCAGAAGAGCCATCAGTCAGTCAGATGAAAACCAGGCTGTTGTTGGAAGGTCGCTGCTGAGCTGGTGTTTGTATTGAGCTGCTGTTTTCTCCTGCTGATGAACCAAAGAGGATTAAAAACTAACAGCAGACTGTGTGCGTTTTAAACTGGGCGATATGAACCTTTACTTCTTTAGTGTATCTTGCAACTCCTAATGTTATTGTGGATTATTTTTAATCCCTAAAGTTCGGCGCCCTTTCTTGCCCCATGTGTCTTGTTCTGGTGGTTTTCAGATCCAGATAAGAGTTGAAATAGTTTCTACTTTTCAGTGAAGGAACAGGAGTTGCACTGTTTTTTTCTGATGATTACATTTGATTGTCCGGCTGCTTGTGCAGCCCTGCTCCACAGCTGCAGGCCTGCTTTTTGTTTCTGATCACCTGTAGAGATGATTCTCTGCGGGATTGAGGTCTGGGTTTGTTTGTTTTAGTTTGATAATTTCCTCTTTATTTCACAATTCTTTTGCTTAAGCATAAAGTTGTTGTTCGGATACTAGTATCAGAAACGCCTTTGATAAAGCCTAAAATACTGCATCAGGTATGGATAGTATCCAAGTCTATGCACCGCTCCGATACCAGGTCATTTATTAGTTGCAAAACCTGTATGCAAAGATTTATTGCTGCACAAGTAACTTAAAGCACAGATCAGCAGCCTTACATTTGATATTTGTGTTCCATTATTAGAACCAGGCTTTACAGTGATAGTGATCATATCACATCCATAAAGAGGTCGTCGTATACAGCTGTTAAAAATAATAATAAGACTTTTTCTTTCAAATGCACCAGGATGGGATCAGTTTGCAAAGTTCAGGCATCAGAACCGAGAAGGACATGAATCTACAAAAACTCCTCCATAAACAATTTTAGTAACAGACGAGGAAGCGTTTTAAACACTCAGAGCAGATATCGCAGTTAGCCTTTCAACATTGCACAACTACAGAGAATTATCATTGCTCAAGCCTCCACCCATCTACAATGCCTCAAAAGGGAAGTGAAACAGACAGCAGTTTGCAAAACGGCGGGGTGTCATCAGCAGAGGCCACAGCTTGTGTTTGTGTCTTATTTCTGTGACTGACATCTTTCCCCGTCTTTGACTCAAAGTCCTTCAGATCAAAGTAGGCCAGTGACGGGGGGGAAAGTCCACTGCCTCTAGATCTGAGTTGAGCAACAAGCCTGCAGAAATACAAGAGGGATTTCTACATCTGTGCTTGTTCCAGCATGACTCTGAGCCAACATGAAGATCTGTGCTCTCGGTGGGGAAGTGGAGAGAAGAGGGTTTGTTCCAGTCAGCCCTCTGGTTGGTCTGTCTCCTCTGGCTGCCACTGATGAAGACATATCATTTTTCTAATCTGGGCTATGAAGACGGTTGAAGGGTCTTACCTGTGTTTGTTCTCAGTCCCCCTCCCTCCTGGTCTGCTTCAGGTCTCGGTCCCTCAGGTTGACAGCACCGGCCAGCTGATTCAAACAGATCCCTTCATCTTCACCACAAACAGAACCAAAACCCCAGAAAACAGCCTCCTGCAGCGCTTGTGTTAGTGTTGCCACACTATCTTCAGATTATGTTGAGTTGTACTTCCTTGAGGAACTAAATTGCTATGACACACCCCTCAGTGTCTCTCTCTCTCTCTCCCTCTGTAGCTGCTCTCTAGCTTGTGTTTCCCTCTGAAATTCAAACTCTTCAAACAGCAGCGTTTCTCTCTCTCTGTCTGGTTCTCTCTCTCTTAATCTGTCCGGTTCTCTCTCTCTGAATCTGTCCGGTTCTCTCTCTCTGAATCTGTCCGGTTCTCTCTGAATCTGTCCGGTTCTCTCTGAATCTGTCCGGTTCTCTCTGAATCTGTCCGGTTCTCTCTCAGATTCGTCTGGTTGTCTCTCTCTGAATCTGTCTGGTTGTCTCTCTCTGAATCTGTCTGGTTCTCTCTCTCTGAATCTGTCTGGTTCTCTCTCTCTGAATCTGTCCGGTTCTCTCTGAATCTGTCCGGTTCTCTCTGAATCTGTCCGGTTCTCTCTGAATCTGTCCGGTTCTCTCTCAGATTCGTCTGGTTGTCTCTCTCTGAATCTGTCCGGTTGTCTCTCTCTGAATCTGTCTGGTTGTCTCTCTCTGAATCTGTCTGGTTGTCTCTCTCTGAATCTGTCTGGTTGTCTCTCTCTGAATCTGTCCGGTTGTCTCTCTCTGAATCTGTCTGGTTGTCTCTCTCTGAATCTGTCTGGTTGTCTCTCTCTGAATCTGTCTGGTTGTCTCTCTCTGAATCTGTTCACCTCTCTCCCTGCTGTCTGTATCTGTATTGCTGATGTTGTGCCTTTGCTTGTTCTGACAAGTGAAAACCCCAGAAAGAATTCAGCAATAATCCAGTGATGCAGCCAGTTGAAAAGGGAGTGGCTTAACCCCGTTTGTGTTCACCTTCACTGGAATGCAGCTCCTGTCAGTGCAGCTGAGCGCCGTGTCTCTCCCTGTGTCTTTTATTTAGGGTGGAATAAAAGGAGTGTGTCGACGTTCACATAGTCATGGTTTACTGACTGTACTGGACTCTTTTTAACCTGTTGTACTTTTGATCCACTTCCATCCCTTTGTTCACCAGCGTCTCTCCGGCTCCTTCTTTTGTGTATAATCTGCCTCTTGTATCTGCTTACAGCTGCTGTATTTTGTTGCTCTTTTAGTTTAATCTGTCTTCAAGTTACAGAACAAGCATGAGTTTAATCACTTGTTTGTCTCACGCTTCAATGTTATCAGCTTTTTGTGGGTTTTCAGATTAATATGTCACATTAGTGCGAGGGATGATTGATTAATCCGTCCGAGTTAGAAAAGTTCTCATTTCATGCAGTCAAGACTTTCGAAAACATTGGAAGTAAATAACTTTTCTGGTGTTTCTAAGTCAGCACTGTCTGAGAAATGGTCAACATCAGCTCTGTCTCTTATCACCTGAGGAGGGCCACAAGGACAAGGTGTCTGTTGTGGACCACTTTCTAGACGTCCAAGACTCCAACCTCTACAAAGAAGGGACCAATATGCCTCCTATAAGTGTCTAGCCTACTTGAAACCATCTTATTTATGCTGTCAGGTTTGGTCCTGAAGTGATTGAATATTATTCAGCTGTCTTTTGATGCCCCCACCAAAGGGGCATAAAGGGTGGTAACCCTTGTCCGTCTGTCTGTGACAGGTCTGATGGGGGTATGTTTGATCCACATCTCCTCAAAACCCACCAGACAGAACTAAATGTATTTTCACATCAGCTTTATGCGACCCTAAAGGTGTGCATCTCATAATTGGTTTCTTCATTTAGCTTATTTTTACATTCTTAGGCACATCTGAACTTTTTATGTGACTCTGCTATGATGGGGTTTACGCTCTAACCACATCAGCACTAATTGAGTTTTTCCTTTAGCGGGGGGGCGTCTCTGTCCTTGGATACAAATTTCCTAGTTTGAAGTTAAAATTACAAACAAACTCAATGAGAAGTGTGAGCAGACAGATCCAGCCTCTTCATGATCGTCGTCATGATGTAAATGAGCGAGTCCTGATGATCCTGGTGAAAAACACACTTGATAAAGTCGACCCCCCCCACAGTGGAGACTTTTCACTGCAGTCACAGCAGAGCTCATCAAATCTGAAGGCTAATATCACTCTGAAGAACGAGGCTTTGTTTGAGACGTTGCCACAAAACTTGGACCTTTTAAAGTCTAATTTGAGTAGAATGTAAATACCGATGAAGGTATTATGGGATAGAATCCAGAGTAACCAGTATTGAGCCTAGTGTCACATCAGTTCAAATGTTCCCAGCATGAATTCACCGATTCATTTATAACCAGGAAGTGTTCGCTGATCCTGAAGCTGTTTGCTTGTCTTTAGGTTTATCTGAATGGGAACCAGCTGGGCTGAAGGGGCTGTTGTCTGAAGCCCAGGCCCTTTGGAAAACAATCATCCAATGAACTCTCATAGATGTTAATTGTTGTCAGATGTCGGGGTTAAAGGTCACGCTGACACCCAGCTGGACTCAGAGGAGTGGCTCCAACAGCCCACCTGTGTCTGGTGAAGACAGAGACACACCTGCCTCATTGTTTGCCTCCCACTCAGCCCTTCTCCAAGAAACTAACTCCAGTAAAGTTGTAGTAAACTTTGCAACTACAGAATGAGGTCTGTCGCCGTGGAAACAGACAGGAAGTAGTGCTTAAGCGGTTTCCTGATGGCTTCCTCTTTATCGTGTAATGACATCTGGCAAGGAAACATTAGCAGGAAGCTCTCACTGTGTGTGTGTGTGTGTGTGTGTGTGTGTGTGTGTGTGTGTGTGTGTGTGTGTGTGTGTGTGTGTGTGTGTGTGTGTGTGTGGATCAGCTGAGTGTGTGTGAAGGACAGCACTCTCCTTGAAATGAGCTCTTACCTGTCTCACCTTCACTGTACACAGCTTACACACACACCCTCTTTTGGTTATGAGATAATAAGAGGAACTTCAATTATGTCACTTATCTTTCATTAAAAGATCACACAGACCTTCAGCCTACAACACACACACACACACACACACACACACACACACACAATAATGGCAGTGTGTTATCACCGATGACTAAGACAGGAATAACTGACCTCATAACCACCAGGGTCAGGGATCAGCTCCTGAGGATGGAGGATTTGGTGAACTGAGGAGCTGCTGCTGTGTTTCCACTCAGAGCGTTATAAGATAGATGAGAGGCGATGAGATGAACAGATGCTGGTTCCAGGAGGCTAGAGATTTAATTTGATCAAGCTGCAGCTAACAGAGATTCACTGTCCCATTGCATGATCAGATATAAAATCCATCTGGCCTGTTTTAGGCTGCTTTCACACCTGAAACACTGAACAAAGGTCTGAACAAAGGTTTGGGGTTTGGTTACATTTTGGCTTCACATTGTGATTTTTCCAAGAGTTTTTCATGACATTCCTACTTCCTGTCGCCATCATCTATGGGCATCTCCCTATCCTGACCGGGATCATACGGGTACTTTGACCTACTTCCGGACTTTCTCAAGACGTGTTGGTGACAACAATTTCCCATCAAACAGTCATTCCTAATAAGCTGTTTGCCAACCGCCTAAAATTCACTACTGTCAGATAACGGATAATAATAATGATCCAGACTGACCTGAGATCAGATTCAGTTTGGGATCAAATTTATCTCCAACAGTTCCTGATCTAGATCCTGAAGAAAACCACCATCAGTGAAATCTAGTTTTTCTAGAATAACTATCAGACTAATAATGAAACCAATGTGTTTGATCCAGATTCTAGAGGCAGGTTTTCATGGTCACCTCCTGATAGACCGATGCTGTTTGAAACCATGGGTCTGAGGTTCATCACCTAATTATAAGACATGACAACATGAGTTTGTACATGTGGTTTTATAGAAATAAACACTATGATACAGTGAAATAAACCCAGTCTGTTACATACAGGAAGTAGAATGTAAAACAATGGTGTGAAGGTCTAACCTACTGAACAACTAAAATACAACCTCTGATTCTGATTCTTTCTGCTTCACTGGAAGCTCCCATAAGTCACAAAATGACTCAAATTAAATTTTTAAAAAAAGATAATGAAATTAGTTGTTATACATTTAAAAACAATTCAATGACAGCATTGGGTCATAGATGGTTTGTGGATCTGTAATAAATACAGCAAACAGCATAAAGAAAACCAGAAACACTCATTATCGTGTGTGTGTGTGTGTGTGGTGTTCATGTGTAGAGGACATTACAGTTCCTTTTTCTTTTGCAACAGTCCCCATACAGAAGGAATGTTTTGAAACCTGCAGCAGTCGGGGTGTCGATAATAAGAAGTGAAGCAATAAGAAGTGACTCTAATGGGAAATATTCAAGTGTTCAGTTTATTTTATTCACAGACGGCCGTTTCTCTGAAAACTGTCAGGAACCATACATGATGAAAACGACCTGCTTTGTCTTGCCTCTAATTAACATTTAACGATATTTTCAGCATCACATCCTTGTTGGCGTTGTCTCCAGGCTAACACCACATCAGTCTGCTCACAGAATGGAGCAGGTGGCGCTGCGTATGGGCAGGTTGGTGGGCAGCTTGGCGTACTGCTGCCTGAAGCTGTTCCTCTTGATGCTGAGCCGAGGACCCGGGTTCTCCAGCTCATCAGCCGGCGGCGAAGACTCTGACACCATGTTTCCCTGGGGAACCTCCAGCTTAGCCCCCTTGTTGTTCTTGGTCTTTCTGACTCTCTCCTGCAGCTCAGCTGAAATGGCACGAGGCTCGTTGGCGGCCTCTGGTGGAGGCAGGGTGTCGAAGGGGAGGTCGCTGGGGCTCGGCTTCCCTTCAGCTTGCTCCTCATTGCTGGTGATATTGATGTTGGAGGCCATCTGCTTGGTACTGGTGCTTGTGGAACTAGTGCAGTCACAAATGATTAGTTTGTCAGTGATTCATAAAAGGCAGAATAAACATAAATATTTCTGCATTAAATTAAACATTTTTAGATTTTTATCTCCAGGATCTGACAGAAGCTTCTCTCTCTCTGCAAAAATATCATAAATCCTTATGCGGTCCTCCCTTCGTATTTTCTTCCAACATGTAAAGGTTATGTTTTCACCTGTGTCTGTTTGTTTGTTTGTTGGTTTGTTTGTTTGTTAGTAGTCAAAGTTTTCCATCACACTTGGTGTAAAGATGGTGAGCCAGGAGAGAACCTGTTATATTCTGCTGCAGATCCAGGAATATTTCATGAGTTAACATTTTCCAACATTTTCCTTAACTACACAAAAGTAGTGATCTCATTTCTACACTTGGGGGGGGGGTGAATGTGATTATTGCTGGCCTCCATGGGCCACTCTAACAGGTGGGCCCCAGAAAGGTTTCCCGTTTTGCCCCCTTAAGGCCGGCCCTGCTCAAAGGCAGCCATTCTAGTTTTATGCTTTCCATGAAATCAAAACATTTTATAATCATTTTCTGGACAGATTTTCATGTCACTAGGACGATGTAATATAGTATAATCAAATATACTGAAACATAAAAAAACAAGGGAAACTGATATCAGACTGAAGCAGCTGTTACAGGGTCGTGTCTGTTGTGCTGTGTTGCCTGTTTTTTCTCACCTGGTCTGATTTACTGTTGAGCTTCACTAGCTGAAGGGTTGTTCTGCCTCACCTGAGTGAAAATTTAGTTTTTGGTGGTCAGCATGACTCGTTGAAACAGAATGACCTGCAGCAGGGGGCGATGAGCTCAGCTCTGAGCCAATGTGTGCAGAGGAGGTGACTGATTGGTGCTGACTGCCCTCCTGTTGTCGACTCACCCATCAGAGCTCTTGTCCTCCGAGTCTTTCTGTTCACTGCTGTAGCGCAGCTCCGCCGGAGTCTTGAACGATAGATCTTTCTTTCCTTTCAGCCAGTAGGTCTTCATGTAGCCTTTACCCTGTTAGAAAGTAAAGTCTTCTGATCACAGACAGGAAGAACTTTCCATCTAAAAGTCATTCATCCGTATTGAAACACTTGGACTCTCAGAACTGGCCCAGCATAGTGAGTGTTCTCAGGAGCAGTCAGTCAATTTTCAAATCACACACATCATCTTAGAATAAAATGAATCGAGCTCTAACATGTAAAGCAGTTATTATAATGTCCATCTCAGCTTCACATAGAGAATGACAGACCATAGCTGGTGGAAGTGAACCGCTGACCTTTACAAAGATCTTTCCCCTCTCCTCGATGATGTAGGGCTCGTGTTCCAGGTGGTCTTTGGTGGTCTGGCTGATGTGTATCTGCATGCCCTGTTCAGACACACACACACACACAATGACTGCTAACACTGAGTATTCACATTAGTGTTAACGTTGTCAGCTATTTTATAATTAGTCTTTGTCCTGTGTCACATGTCCTTTTTACTTTTTATCATATTTAATCCTATTTTTTAAAGTCAAGTTGGAACTTGTTTACTTATTTTAGTCAAAGAAAACAAGTATTTGAGTCTTTTCTAAGACATCAGGTTATTATTAACATTTCAGACCAAACCAATATTTTTATCATTTTCCTCTGATTTCATTGATTCCACATCAGATTTATTATTATTTTAGTCAGTGTTTAATGGCGTCATCGTGTCATATTAGTCCTGTAAATAAAGGTCATTGATGAACATTGTTCTTCCTGGTTAAATGAAATGAAGTCTAACTGAAATACAGGCTCCATTTGTGCTGAAAGCCAGTTTTAAACCAAGGGAAATGACAACATTTAGCTGAGTGGACTATAATGAGACGGTTTTCTTCCGTTAGGGGAAACTATAGAGGAAATTAAGTCTGCAAACTACCTCTGTTTAATTTTCTGTTCATCAAAGCACAGATTCTCCACATAAAATGACATGAAGTTATATTATTGTAATTAATGGAAAGCAAATTCAGTGATTAGTTTGTTCCATTAACTAAAACAAAGCAGGCATCATTAGACAGGAAATGGTTTTCTGTACTGATATATGAGACTGAGGGACATCATGGTGCAGCTCTGTGCTACTGCTGGGGGTTATTTAGACACTCTGGTGGGTGGATGGTTGTTAGATGTTTGTGTAGTCACCACTCCATTGCTCTCCATTCTTGAGGCTGTGTTCACAGTGTCACCAAACAGGCAGTAGCGAGGCATCTTCAGACCCACCACACCAGCCACCACCATACCTGAATGAATACCTGACAGATGAAAACCAGATTGTTGAACCACACATGGACTCATTTATTCATAAACTGCCCGATAAAAAGCTCAACCTGCAAAGTACAAGGATAAAGACTCCGCCTCCACACCAGTTCTGGGCCAGTGAAGGGGGGCTGACTCTAAGCTGAGACCTCCTGATGGCCAGCAACAGGCAAAACCCAAAAACATCAAGATAACCAGGCGTCTTATCATGGCAGACAGATGTGCTGCTCACCGACTCTGATCTGGATGTTGTCTCCGGTGGACGGGTCTTTCAGGTGGTCGATGGAGCTCAGCATGTCCAGGGCCATATCGCAGATATGGTGAGCATGAAAGGTGGTCTTATTGGGCACACCTGCCACCACCATGTAGGCGTCACGAATCGTCTCAACCTGGGCAGAAAGGAGAGGTTCTACATTACAACGAGAGTGAATGAAAGTTCGCAGTTTGTAGTTCAGAGTCACTGTTAAAAGTTTGAACTATTATATATTTGAATTATTATATTACTATTATATTAAGAAAATCACCATTTATCACTTTTAGGGGAAAAAAGAAACCTGACCCTAAACGACGACTAAAGTAAAGTAAAGTAAACCTGACCCTAAACTAAAGTAAAGAAAAGTAAATTAAACTAAAGTTAACTACAGTAAACTACAGTAAACTAAAGTAAACTAAACTAAAGTAAACTAAACTAAAGTAAACTAAAGTAAAGTTAACTAAAGTAAACTAAACTAAAGTTAACTAAAGTAAACTAAAGTAAACTAAACTAAAGTTAACTAAACTAAAGTAAACTAAACTAAAGTAAACTAAACTAAAGTTAACTAAAGTAAACTAAAGTAAACTAAACTAAAGTAAACTAAAGTAAAGTTAACTAAAGTTAACTAAACTAAACTAAAGTAAACTAAACTAAAGTTAACTAAATTAAAGTTAATTAAACTAAAGTAAACTAAACTACTAAACTAAAGTAAACTAAAGTAAACTAAACTAAAGTAAACTAAAGTAAAGTTAACTAAAGTTAACTAAACTAAACTAAAGTAAACTAAACTAAAGTTAACTAAATTAAAGTTAATTAAACTAAAGTAAACTAAACTACTAAACTAAAGTAAACTAAAGTAAACTAAAGTAAACTAAACTAAAGTAAACTAAAGTAAAGTTAACTAAAGTAAACTAAACTAAAGTTAACTAAACTAAACTAAAGTTAACTAAATTTAACTAAACTAAAGTAAACTAAACTAAAGTAAACTAAAGTTAACTAAACTAAAGTAAACTAAACTAAAGTTAACTAAAGTTAACTAAACTAAAGTAAACTAAACTAAAGTTAACTAAAGTTAACTAAACTAAACTCAAGTAAACTAAAGTAAAGTAAAGTGCGTTCTACGACTGACCTTGTAGACGTTGTGCTTCTCGCTGAGCGTGTCGAAGACGATGTAGATCTCGTTGAGCATGTCCACCACCTGCATGGGTGTGATGTGGATGCAGATCTCGTTAAACTTGACCACGTCGCTGAACAGGATGGTCACATCAGGGAAGACCTGGGATATAAGCCAACAAAAAATAATAACGCCACACTGTGAGCAAACACTGTACCAGGAAGTGACGCCAACCAGGGTTCCTGAGGTCATTGAGGTATCGTTAGCTGGACATGCATTTTTGTTTGTGGTAACAGTATTGTTGTAACGTTATATGTTTGATGCTGGTCCTGTGATGAACTGCTGCTCTGTCCTCAGACGTTTAGTGCTTTCGGGTCACTGTTATCCTTGTTGACGGTGCTTCTGGTACCTGGCATGTTTCCAGTGCAGTGATCCCCTTCCTGAGGCGATCGGCCACAGCTTTAGGGATCATAGCGTACAGCAGAGAATCTCCTCTCTTCTTCTCTTCATCCAGCTTCTTGATGATTTCCTGCAGCTGAGCATATTTCTGTTGCTCCTAGAGTATCAGACACGGAGCACAAGAGTCGACAGTTACAGTTTCAAACATCTTTCTTTCCCTCTTTAATCCTCTTTATCCACATCTGCTGCATGACTGAAGTGGATTTAATGGGTGGAAAGCAGAGCTTTCACCTGGGCAGGATGTTTAATGGAGAGGACCATCAGTTCTTATCTTAACTCAGGTTATCATAGAATAAGACTTTGAGTCATAGAACCCCTGGTCTGTGATCCCCCTGTTGAACAGAACACTAGTCTGCTCTGTTGGTATGATGCTCGTCATCTTCACCATCTGGAGACAAAGGATTCACCTGATCGAGAGCCAGCTGCAGTTCAGCCGATTGTTGTGTCCCGGCCAAAATGAGCTCTCTGCTGGAGTCATGCAGGTTCAGGTCATTCACGTACACGCCCATTTTTATCATGTCCTCCACCGTCTCGATACTGCAAGAAAAAGTAGAAAGGAAGAGAAAGTAAATTAGTTATCAATATCTGATGTCAAAAATCACACATGATGTGACATAAAAACAACCTATAATAATAATGATAAAAAGATAGTTAAAGATAGTCAATAGTTAACAGTTATTATCACATGTTTAATTAAACTGTCTTATTGGCAGAATGTTTGAGCCTCTAATTAAATTAAATATTTACTTTATCCCTTTGCATCCCTAAAAACATTTTTATAAAACTATTCAAATAAAGGCCTGGTTTCTCTCATAAATCTTGAATCTCAATGTTTTTCCCTAAATTGAACCTCAGAACCCAAAATGGATAAATTATATTTAAAATAAAGGACACCTGAAAAGGGACCAAACGACGCTCAGACCTGGTGTGAAATAGACCCGAGGATAATGAGATTAGACCCAACATACAGGTGGACCTGAACTGACCCTGATAGAGAGAAAATACAGGCACTGACAGACGACCTGGGTTTGGACACGTTTACATACAGCAATACTGACCCTATTATACTATAAGCCTGAATATATTATAATCTGGACCTGACCTGGGGTCAGGTCTCGGTTTCTATGTACCCAGTGGACCTGGAAAGACCTCTGACCACCAAACACAGTCAGTCTGCAGGCTGTGGTCTTACATGGGTGTCCCCAGGAAGATGAGGGAGTCCCACTGGGGGACATACTTCATCTGGCCCTTCAGGTGCAGAGGTTTCTTTGGAGGCTCCCGCATGTCCTCAAAGATGGTCTCACTGCACTTTCCTGAAAAGAACCAACAGGACTGGATCAAAAACATGCTCGCAAGTTGTTAGCGGTTGAGGCAGCTGTCGTCTCAGAACAGCTGACCACGTTATACCCAAAACAGACAGAAGTGTTAGACTAAGCTAACGGTACAGTTTGCTAACGTAGATGTTCTGACCGGTGACCGTCTGGAATGCCAGCAGCTCGATGTCTTCCCCTCCAGAGTTTGCAGAGCTGTTGTATTGGGTGAGAGTGCTGCTGTACTCCTGGTCTGTACCCTTCATCTCCTCCATCGCTTTGAGCTCTGGAGGCAGAAACAGAGAGATTATGGATGGTGTCGCAGTGGGCAGCACCGCCACCTCACAGCAAGAAGGTTCAGGGTTCAAATCCACCCGAGGACCTGGACTCTTCTGTGTGCAGTTTGCATTGTTCTCCCTGTGTTTTAAACATATTTTAGTTTGCTCTAGTAGATCCAATAACATTGGTGGAAAATGAGGGTTTGGACATTTGTGATCCATCCCTTTAAAATGAACCATTTTTTCATATGTTATACATTTACCTCTTTCTTCTTCCCTCTTTGCTTTCTCACTCTCTTCCTTCTCCTCTGGCTCCTCCTTGTTCAGTTTGGGTATGCTGATCTTCTGCTTGCTCTCCACCACCGCTTTGGACAGCAGCTCAAACACATTGTTCAGATGGGTGTAGATCTGATGGGAGTCAACAGAAAAACATTTGTGGCTTAGTATGTCAGCAGGGCAGTGGTTTAAGTCCCAACAGTGGACGAGTCCTTCTGAACTCACATTGTCCCAGCTGAACTCCAGCATGGGTCTGACCAGAGTGAACTCCTCGTTCACCTTCTTGCCCTGAAGGTCGGAGAAGACCTCCTTGAGGCCATCACCGATGCGGTACATGGTCATGTCCCGGCGGAAGATGACGCTGAAAGGGAACATGTCAAAAAAGATACC
>CM075190.1:31121917-31141917 GCA_037577475.1 Chaunax sp. Z400
GCAGCGTGTTCTTAATGTGTTGTGTTGTGTTTGCAGTGTGTTCTTAATGTGTTGTGTTGTGTTTGCAGTGTGTTCTTAATGTGTTGTGTTGTGTTTGCAGCGTGTTCTTAATGTCTTGTGTTTGCAGTGTGTTCTTAATGTGTTGTGTTGTGTTTGCAGCGTGTTCTTAATGTGTTGTGTTGTGGTATTTGCAGCGTGTTCTTAATGTGTTGTGTTGTGTTTGCAGTGTGTTCTTAATGTGTTGTGTTGTGTTTGCAGCGTGTTCTTAATGTGTTGTGTTGTGTTTGCAGCGTGTTCTTAATGTGTTGTGTTGTGTTGTGTTTGCAGTGTGTTCTTAATGTGTTGTGTTGTGTTTGCAGCGTGTTCTTAATGTGTTGTGTTGTGTTTGCAGCGTGTTCTTAATGTGTTGTGTTTGCAGTGTGTTCTTAATGTGTTGTGTTGTGTTTGCAGTGTGTTCTTAATGTGTTGTGTTTGCAGCGTGTTCTTAATGTGTTGTGTTGTGTTTGCAGCCTGTTCTTAATGTGTTGTGTTTGCAGCGTGTTCTTAATGTGTTGTGGTATTAGCAGCGTGTTCTTAATGTGTTGTGTTTGCAGCGTGTTCTTAATGTGTTGTTGTATTAGCAGCGTGTTCTTAATGTGTTGTGTTTGCAGCGTGTTCTTAATGTGTTGTGTTTGCAGTGTGTTCTTAATGTGTTGTGTTGTGTTTGCAGTGTGTTCTTAATGTGTTGTGGTATTAGCAGCGTGTTCTTAATGTGTTGTGTTTGCAGCGTGTTCTTAATGTGTTGTGTTTGCAGCGTGTTCTTAATGTGTTGTGTTTGCAGCGTGTTCTTAATGTGTTGTGTTTGCAGTGTGTTCTTAATGTGTTGTGTTTGCAGTGTGTTCTTAATGTGTTGTGTTTGCAGTGTGTTCTTAATGTGTTGTGTTTGCAGTGTGTTCTTAATGTGTTGTGTTTGCAGTGTGTTCTTAATGTGTTGTGTTTGCAGTGTTTTCTTAATGTGTTGTGTTGTGTTTGCAGTGTGTTCTTAATGTGTTGTGTTTGCAGCGTGTTCTTAATGTGTTGTGTTTGCAGCGTGTTCTTAATGTGTTGTGTTTGCAGCGTGTTCTTAATGTGTTGTGTTTGCAGCGTGTTCTTAATGTGTTGTGTTTGCAGTGTTTTCTTAATGTGTTGTGTTGTGTTTGCAGTGTGTTCTTAATGTGTTGTGTTTGCAGCGTGTTCTTAATGTGTTGTGTTTGCAGCGTGTTCTTAATGTGTTGTGTTGTGTTTGCAGTGTGTTCCTAATGTGTTGTGTTTGCAGCGTGTTCTTAATGTGTTGTGTTTGCAGCGTGTTCTTAATGTGTTGTGTTGTGTTTGCAGTGTGTTCTTAATGTGTTGTGTTTGCAGCGTGTTCTTAATGTGTTGTGTTTGCAGCGTGTTCTTAATGTGTTGTGTTGTGTTTGCAGTGTGTTCTTAATGTGTTGTGTTGTGTTTGCAGTGTGTTCTTAATGTGTTGTGTTTGCAGTGTGTTCTTAATGTGTTGTGTTGTGTTTGCAGTGTGTTCTTAATGTGTTGTGTTGTGTTTGCAGTGTGTTCTTAATGTGTTGTGTTTGCAGCGTGTTCTTAATGTGTTGTGTTGTGTTTGCAGCGTGTTCTTAATGTGTTGTGTTTGCAGTGTGTTCTTAATGTGTTGTGTTGTGTTTGCAGTGTGTTCTTAATGTGTTGTGTTTGCAGTGTGTTCTTAATGTGTTGTGTTGTGTTTGCAGTGTGTTCTTAATGTGTTGTGTTGTGTTTGCAGTGTGTTCTTAATGTGTTGTGTTGTGTTTGCAGTGTGTTCTTAATGTGTTGTGTTGTGTTTGCAGTGTGTTCTTAATGTGTTGTGTTGTGTTTGCAGTGTGTTCTTAATGTGTTGTGTTTGCAGCGTGTTCTTAATGTGTTGTCTTTGCAGCGTGTTCTTAATGTGTTGTGTTGTGTTTGCAGTGTGTTCTTAATGTGTTGTGTTGTGTTTGCAGTGTGTTCTTAATGTGTTGTGTTTGCAGTGTGTTCTTAATGTGTTGTGTTGTGTTTGCAGTGTGTTCTTAATGTGTTGTGTTGTGTTTGCAGTGTGTTCTTAATGTGTTGTGTTGTGTTTGCAGCGTGTTCTTAATGTGTTGTGTTTGCAGTGTGTTCTTAATGTGTTGTGTTGTGTTTGCAGTGTGTTCTTAATGTGTTGTGTTGTGTTTGCAGTGTGTTCTTAATGTGTTGTGTTGTGTTTGCAGTGTGTTCTTAATGTGTTGTGTTTGCAGCGTGTTCTTAATGTGTTGTGTTTGCAGCGTGTTCTTAATGTGTTGTGTTGTGTTTGCAGTGTGTTCCTAATGTGTTGTGTTTGCAGCGTGTTCTTAATGTGTTGTGTTTGCAGCGTGTTCTTAATGTGTTGTGTTGTGTTTGCAGTGTGTTCTTAATGTGTTGTGTTTGCAGCGTGTTCTTAATGTGTTGTGTTTGCAGCGTGTTCTTAATGTGTTGTGTTGTGTTTGCAGTGTGTTCCTAATGTGTTGTGTTTGCAGCGTGTTCTTAATGTGTTGTGTTTGCAGCGTGTTCTTAATGTGTTGTGTTGTGTTTGCAGCGTGTTCTTAATGTGTTGTGTTTGCAGTGTGTTCTTAATGTGTTGTGTTGTGTTTGCAGTGTGTTCTTAATGTGTTGTGTTTGCAGTGTGTTCTTAATGTGTTGTGTTGTGTTTGCAGTGTGTTCTTGTTGTGTTGTGTTTGCAGTGTGTTCTTAATGTGTTGTGTTGTGTTTGCAGTGTGTTCTTAATGTGTTGTGTTGTGTTTGCAGTGTGTTCTTAATGTGTTGTGTTGTGTTTGCAGTGTGTTCTTAATGTGTTGTGTTGTGTTTGCAGTGTGTTCTTAATGTGTTGTGTTTGCAGCGTGTTCTTAATGTGTTGTCTTTGCAGCGTGTTCTTAATGTGTTGTGTTGTGTTTGCAGTGTGTTCTTAATGTGTTGTGTTGTGTTTGCAGTGTGTTCTTAATGTGTTGTGTTTGCAGTGTGTTCTTAATGTGTTGTGTTGTGTTTGCAGTGTGTTCTTAATGTGTTGTGTTGTGTTTGCAGTGTGTTCTTAATGTGTTGTGTTGTGTTTGCAGCGTGTTCTTAATGTGTTGTGTTTGCAGTGTGTTCTTAATGTGTTGTGTTGTGTTTGCAGTGTGTTCTTAATGTGTTGTGTTGTGTTTGCAGTGTGTTCTTAATGTGTTGTGTTGTGTTTGCAGTGTGTTCTTAATGTGTTGTGTTTGCAGCGTGTTCTTAATGTGTTGTGTTTGCAGCGTGTTCTTAATGTGTTGTGTTGTGTTTGCAGTGTGTTCCTAATGTGTTGTGTTTGCAGCGTGTTCTTAATGTGTTGTGTTTGCAGCGTGTTCTTAATGTGTTGTGTTGTGTTTGCAGTGTGTTCTTAATGTGTTGTGTTTGCAGCGTGTTCTTAATGTGTTGTGTTTGCAGCGTGTTCTTAATGTGTTGTGTTGTGTTTGCAGTGTGTTCCTAATGTGTTGTGTTTGCAGCGTGTTCTTAATGTGTTGTGTTTGCAGCGTGTTCTTAATGTGTTGTGTTGTGTTTGCAGTGTGTTCTTAATGTGTTGTGTTTGCAGCGTGTTCTTAATGTGTTGTGTTTGCAGCGTGTTCTTAATGTGTTGTGTTGTGTTTGCAGTGTGTTCTTAATGTGTTGTGTTGTGTTTGCAGTGTGTTCTTAATGTGTTGTGTTTGCAGTGTGTTCTTAATGTGTTGTGTTGTGTTTGCAGTGTGTTCTTAATGTGTTGTGTTGTGTTTGCAGTGTGTTCTTAATGTGTTGTGTTTGCAGCGTGTTCTTAATGTGTTGTGTTGTGTTTGCAGTGTGTTCTTAATGTGTTGTGTTGTGTTTGCAGTGTGTTCTTAATGTGTTGTGTTTGCAGTGTGTTCTTAATGTGTTGTGTTGTGTTTGCAGTGTGTTCTTAATGTGTTGTGTTGTGTTTGCAGCGTGTTCTTAATGTGTTGTGTTTGCAGCGTGTTCTTAATGTGTTGTGTTGTGTTTGCAGTGTGTTCCTAATGTGTTGTGTTTGCAGCGTGTTCTTAATGTGTTGTGTTTGCAGCGTGTTCTTAATGTGTTGTGTTGTGTTTGCAGTGTGTTCTTAATGTGTTGTGTTTGCAGCGTGTTCTTAATGTGTTGTGTTTGCAGCGTGTTCTTAATGTGTTGTGTTGTGTTTGCAGTGCGTTCTTAATGTGTTGTGTTGTGTTTGCAGTGTGTTCTTAATGTGTTGTGTTGTGTTTGCAGCGTGTTCTTAATGTGTTGTGTTGTGTTTGCAGTGTGTTCTTAGTGTGTTGTGTTTGCAGTGTGTTCTTAATGTGTTGTGTTGTGTTTGCAGTGCGTTCTTAATGTGTTTATTTTGTTCTATAGCATGACTGTAATTTTTCTGAATCCATCAAACTCAGTTAAACATATCTTTTCTCAACAAACCTTTACAAACCCCAGAGTTTGTCTCTGTATTAATTCCCTGGAAAAGTCCCAACATTCCAGCAGAGAGATAAATATGATATAGACTCAGGTGACAGAAGGTAAACAGTCCAGTAAACAGAGTCTAAAGACAGGAGGGTCAAACTGAAGTAAACCTACAGGAACAAACTGTCTGGTTGGGACGACATCACACCTACAATAGGAGGCGGGGTCAGGGAAGCACAGGTGAGATCACCTGTAGAGGTTTGATTTTCTGCTGAGTCATGTTCAGCCTCACAAACATGTTTAGTATTTTTAATCTTCAGTCTATCTTTAAAATGTTCCTGTACATTTAGAGGAGAGAACTGGAGCTTCCTCCAGAGAAGCTGTGAACTGTCTGTGAGAATGTGGTTAAGAAGACAAACATGGTTATAAAACATATCCAGATAACTCTTAAAATAAATGTCACGTTTTGATGTTAGTCCCACAAAATACAAGGAGCGAATTCTTCTCTTACAATTTTCCGTTAATGCTCAATAACGACACAGAGAGAAATCTATTGGAGACGAGGCAAAAAGACCAATTTCAACTTTCCTCGTGGTCTCAGTGGACCAGAAGACGATGCAGCCATTACTGAGTTTGTGTTCTCAGTGTTTGTTTTCTGCTGTTCCTGCAGTTTGTGTTATGATTATGTCTTCCTCTACCAACAGCTAAAACAAATAAGGCTCTCTGAGGACACTAAAAAGCAATTCTGGGAGATGTAATAAACAAATGTAGGACTAGAGGTTGGGAGGAAGGGATTTACTAAGAACAAGCAGAACACTTTGAATAACACAGAGGAGAGAGTCTGAAGAGAGAATAGTGTTTAAATCCTGCAGCCTGCAGCAGAGAACAGGTCACCTGGCAGCCGATGAGTCCCAGCAGCTCTTTAAAGTGTGATGAGTGGGTTAAACACCCCCTGCTGGATAAACCAGAACAGTGTTTCAGTCTAAAAGCTGTCCCAGCAGCAGGCCTGTGGACCGGATCCATAATCCTCCGTCTCAGAGGACTCTTCTGGGAGCAGATGATACACAAATCTGAACTTGACTCACTGTCCCTCTGCATCCGGAGGTCTTTTTATCAGTCTGGAGCGACGTCACTCTTATTTAACAAGTTTTTTAAAGGCACAGTTCACATTTATCTGGATTCATCTGCAGCGTAGAATCGATGCTAAAACTGCATGGTGGGAGTAAGAGTGCAAACATGTTTATATTTATGTTTACATGTTTATGTCTATAGGTTTTATGAGTCGTTACCTCAGTACTTCAGTACTTCAGTACTTCAATATCTCAGTACCTCCGTACCTCAGTACCTCAGTACTTCAATACCTCAGTACCTCCGTACCTCAGTACCTAAGTACTTCAGTACCTCAGTACCTCAACCATACCTCAGTAACTCCGTACGTCAGTACCTCCATACCTCAGTACCTCAGTACCTCAGTACTTCAGTACCTCAGTACATCCGTACCTCAGTACCTCAGCACTTCAGTACTTCAGTACCTCAGTACTTCCGTACCTCTGTACCTCCGTACTTCCGTACCTCAGTACCTCAGTACTTCCATACCTCAGTACCTTAGTACTTCAGTACCTCAGTACTTCCGTACCTCAGTACTTCAGTACCTCAGTACGTCCGTACCTCAGTACCTCAGTACTTCAGTACCTCCGTACCTCCGTACTTCAGTACCTCAGTACTTCCGTACCTCAGTACCTCAGTACTTCAGTACCTCAGTACTTCCGTACCTCAGTACCTCAGTACTTCAGTACCTCAGTACCTCAGTACCTCTTTGTGCATTCTCCTGTGGGGATCGTCGAGAAACTGCAACTTGAATGTTTTTATGGGATAAGAACAAACTTCCAACATCAACATGGGATGTCTGACATCATAATTATTCATTAAAAGCAGGAAGGACGGAGCCTTTGAAGCAGTTTGTTCTCGTTTCACTGCAGTCTGTCTGTGCAGAGGTCTGTTCTGCATACAGTCTCTGTTTAAGTTTCTGCTGTGTTAGCTGAGTTCAGCTGATCTGAATGCAGATACATGCCCAGCGTTCTGCTGTAGAACTAATCAACACTGTGGAACAGAGGCATCTGTCGCCAGCCTGTTCTGTTCCTGCAATGTGTGGATTTGTTTGCATGCCAGTGTGGATAAGACACTGCTGTGTTTTGTGTGTTCGATGCATCACTGTGGCTGGTTTTGGATGCCTGAAGCCAGTTCTCTGCCAAGTGATTGGGTCCTAGCAGGAATCTCCACATAGGGGGTAAATGGATACCAGATTGTTGGTCTTATAGTTAAGCACATTGATGAGATGCCTGCCAACGTGTGCGTCTGGGTACACACTCTATATGACTTTCTCCACATGTACAGCAGCATGCAGTAATTTAATTCATTCACTGAGTACAGCATCAAACTATAAGCCTGTCGTTTGGAATAAATTTCACAGAACAGATGATGTCTGTCTCACAGCAGTTACATGAGAAGACACATCAGTTCATGTCTTTGTTTCAAAGACAGACACTTACTTATTAGCCTAGCTTAGCACAAACTCTGGGAGCAGTTAGCATCTGCCAAAATATGTCTTCTCAAAAAGTCTTATTTCAAGCTGTGTTTTTAGGAAGCTAGTCACAGATTTCATTCAGGAACCAGCCAGACTTCATTCAGATGTAGATGTAGGACAGTAACGTCACTATGAGGGCAGGATCTCTGGGACTCTGAACCTGAACCTGAACCTGGGCTCAGATGACAGGAGTTTGGGGCCTCCTTCCAACAATCAGAGGAGAAATCTGGGTTGGGACCTCGGCCTGTACTGATGTTCAGTCCAGGTTATCTGGTAATCTGATCCATCATGGCCGCCAAAATGAGTATTAAACATGTTTGATATTTACAGTTTAAAATCGAGACGATTACACCTCTGCTTCCAGAGCGAGACCACAGTAGCCAATCAGAGAGACATCCTGGAGCAGCTGACGGTGCTGCCAAACAATGATAACCGTTCTAGCCATTGATGCTAACGTTAGCTAGCATACTACTGTTGACAGACACTGAATGTCACCTCCAGAGCTGACTTTTATTTAGCTCAAATTAAACTTGGCTCTTTTAATGTTAGTTACATTATTATTTAAGTGGACATGAACAACCTTCTCCACTACATTTCCATTTGGGCTTCGCTGTTGCTAAGACAGCTAGATGAGTATTAACTTTGAATCTTTTCTGAAGGGGGCAGTGATGAGAACAGTTACAGCCACAGCTCTGAGCCCAGCTGTTTGTCAGGAAACAGCTGTGGGCTAGCTAACAGCTAACCTCACCGTCCTGCTCGGGGCTCAGGATACCGGTTCCCTCTGCTCCAGGCTGAGTGTGACGCCAAAGGCTGATCATGTGGGACTAAAACTGCTATACCAGAGAACATCTATATGTTGATGCTACGTTAAGCAGCTTGCTATGAAACATTCATGTTGGTAGATAATGTCATTATAGTCATTAGACCCAACGAGGCCTGTAAGACCACGACGAGCCGCTGTGAAGCTGCCACTGGAGCTGTCTGAGAACAGCTTCATCAGTTCATCCAGAGAAGCTGCTCTGCAGGAGTCGACTTCTCTCCTGCTTCACCTGCTGCCATCCAGTCCCTGGACACCATCCAGTCCCTGGACACCTTCCCCATCTACAGTCACAGCACAAACATGCTGCTCTTCACTGCCCCGTTGTCTTCAGGGAGCTGGGCAGTGAGATAAACTGAATACAGGGGGGGGGGGCTGTGGTTGTCGTCAGTGATTGGGGGGGGGGGGGGGGGGGGGTAGTGGTGTTGTGTGGATGCCAGATGCTTGTGTTGTGCCAAAGACAGCCTCCTCCCTCCTCCCTCCTTCCTTTACCAGGTTGATTGTTTGGCAGCATCTGCCCACAGTCAGCTGATCACAGCTGGTCATTCCTTCCTATTGGAGCCCAGAAGTCCACAAAGTCCCTGGAGGATGGCTGCAAATGAGCTGAGCAATGTCTAATAAGTCTCCCCTGACCATGTATTAAAGCATTCCAACGGCCTGAGAACAGAACATTGTTGATGCTGTGCAGGCGTTGCTCTTTTTTCTCTATCTATACCTTCATCGTGATTTCAACCCGGGGGCAAAAAGTGTGATTACATTTTCTGTGAGGCCTCAGACAGACTCATTCCACTCTGTATCGGTGTAGAAATGGGCCCTTTGTTCATTTCATTTCTTCATCTCTCAAGAAATTGAGTTACAGTTGGACAATCTTGACCACAGTAAAAACGAGGAGCAACAGAAGAGAACCATTGGGTCAGAAAAACAACCGATGCTGAGGTGTAAGGAGCTCTATGGTGTTTCTGTGGAGGTGAAATTAGAGATAATAAAGGAAATACAATGAAAAGTGATCTGTGATCAGATCAGATCTGCCTTCTCTCCGTCCCAATTAGCAGGGTTTCAAATTGTTGAGGTGGTTTTTATTGGCAATCAAATAGCCGCCGTGCCGCGGAGCCTCAGTTTAATATTTTATCTGCGGCTGTGTGGAAACCATCAGAAGGGATTTCTCATTCCTCTCATTTCACTTTAAGCTTCTATTTAAACCCCACTGCTCAGAATAGAGGTATGAAGCCCAGTCTGAACAACAGTGATGACGTCTGCATGTCTAATTGATGCTATGGAACATCCTGCTGGTTCTTTGAAGAACATGTGGTGGAGGGCACTGATCCATGTTGGTACAGGGATCAGGATCAAATGAATTTAGAACAGTTCATGAGGAGATATGACTAATACCTGAAGGAGACACGCTGTCTGTGGTTTCCAGCAGGTTTTTCTTCTCATGTAGCAGAAACCAGGACCTTATTTTATATGTTACAGTATTTCTGCTCTAGCTCTTATTTAGTTTCTGACCCCGCCCAACTCTGCTTCTGATTGGCTCTGCATGACGATGACGTTTCTCATGTTGCTGTTCGTGGTTCTGATGCAAATGTAGCTACCGCTAACAGTTTAGTGGCAGTTTCCATGACAACGGTTTTACCCTAAAACCGTGAACTCTTGTTGTGTTTTGGCCGTTTGTTTACACAACAACAGCGTTTTGGAGGCCTGATTTGTATGTATGATTTGAAGTAGCACGTAAAAACAACATATTAAAAGCTCGCTCTACAGACTATAATCTGAGTGCGGATCTGCTTCCTGTTGTGCACACCTCAGCCAGCCAGCATCAGGACAAGTTAGACTCCGAATAAAAGGAGTCCAGCTAAAAAGAGAAGGTCATCTGGGAGTGAGCAACAGTGGGATGCTTTAAAGGTTACCTCCATCCAGCTCCATCAAATATTAATGACACGGGAGCCCCTGACAGGACCCCCTGGCAGACAAACAAGTCCATTTAGCAAAGGGGGGTGCTTTAGGAAGCCACAAGCTCTGTGGTGCAACATTGTGTTCCTGCTCTGCTTCAGCCTGATCCTCTCTGCTAGGCTCTCTGTGCAGCTCTGTAGGCTCAGGACAGCCTCGGTCATCCTGAGCTGTGTGAGGGAGATTTCAGATCCAGCATTCCTGAATGTAAAGGTCACCAGCAGGTGGACTGTGACTTCTTGCCCTTATATTTCCCGTATTTCTTGTTAACGTATCGATCCAGTTACGTCAGTGAAGGAAGCATAAAGGTTACGGCAGTGTTCCTTAGCTGCAGCCTGTCTTCTTAGCTATGCAGCCTGTCTGGAGATATTAGCAGTTAAAGGTGCCAAAATTAACATTACACTAAGAGAATGTGCCATAAATAAGCTGTACGTTGTACTTTCTAGAATGAAATATTGGCATCCAATTATAAGTCATCTGAGGCAGTGCAACTATTGCTGATTAATTCTGAGAGGGCAGGAAGAGGAGAAGATGTGGATCAGTGTTTTTCATGCAAAGTCACAAAGCAGGTTCCTGGTTTTCATCTCCAAAGTTATTTCTGACCAACTGTGACCTGAGATGAAGACTTTTACTGTAAAGAGATACAGAATGACGTGACAGGTGTTGGCCAGATGCATGCAGAATGTTGTGAGATGCATGCAGAATGTTGTGAGTTGTATGCAGAACGTTGTGAGATACATGCAGAATGTTGTGAGATGCATACAGAATGTTGTGAGTTTTATGCAGAATGTTGTGAGTTTTATGCAGAATGTTGTGAGATGCATACAGAATGTTGTGAGTTGTATGCAGAACGTTGTGAGATACATGCAGAATGTTGTGAGATACATGCAGAATGTTGTGAGATACATGCAGAATGTTGTGAGATGCATGCAGAATGTTGTGAGATACATGCAGAATGTTGTGAGATACATGCAGAATGTTGTGAGTTGTATGCAGAACGTTGTGAGATACATGCAGAATGTTGTGAGATGCATACAGAATGTTGTGAGTTTTATGCAGAATGTTGTGAGTTTTATGCAGAATGTTGTGAGATGCATGCAGAATGTTGTCAGATGCATACAGAATGTTGTCAGATGCATACAGAATGTTGTGAGTTTTATGCAGAATGTTGTGAGTTTTATGCAGAATGTTGTGAGATGCATACAGAATGTTGTGAGATGCATACAGAATGTTGTGAGTTTTATGCAGAATGTTGTGAGTTTTATCCAGAATGTTGTGAGTTTTATGCAGAATGTTGTGAGTTTTATGCAGAATGTTGTGAGATGCATGCAGAATGTTGTCAGATGCATACAGAATGTTGTCAGATGCATACAGAATGTTGTGAGTTTTATGCAGAATGTTGTGAGTTTTATGCAGAATGTTGTGAGTTTTATGCAGAATGTTGTGAGTTTTATGCAGAATGTTGTGAGATGCATGCAGTGTTTTGGCTGGATATTTGTCACTGTTGCTGTTTTTGACGCCAGAAAAGATTAATGAGAACTAATAACATAAAAATCACTTGAAGCATAAAATTAATTTGTGAAAGCTATGAAACCGTTGATTATTTTCATTAATAATAATGATGATAATTATAATAATTCTAATTTTTCATATAATAAAAACAATTACAGCTCAAAGTGCTTTACAACAAAGAAATTACATACACCAAGAATGAACATAAAATAGGGATAGACTCATACATACTGTACCTCAGCCCAGCAGTCAGTTAAATTAAACCCTTAACAAAACTCCATTTATTAACCTAACCTAATAAAGCTATCCATCACTGTGTCTGGAGTCTGTAACTGAAGTATCAGCAAAGCAGCGTAATGAACCAGCAAGTATCATCCATTAATGTAACAGACAGACGAACACACTGATGTAAACTAAGATGGATAATAATAATAATAATAATAGAGAAGAAGACAGAAAAACAGAGATGGAAAATAAAACTTTTTGCAGAAGACCATAGTTAAAAGTCATAAAATACATGTTTAGTTTTCTTATAATTATATTTACTGAGCTACTCCCCTCATATAAAGGTTTTATGTTCTGTAGCTTTAATTCATAAAAGTTGTATCCTGATTTTTCTCCAATAAACCAGCAGCAGATGATTGAAGTGAACCAGGAAGTTCGCCTGGATCTAGACTATTAAAGGGTTTGTTTATTAGTAGGAGGGTGTTAGAATAAATTCTAATTATTATTATTATTTTGAAGAAGTCTGTCAGTGTTTTTAGGAGACCAGTCAAAGGTCTAATGAAGGTTTTAGATACTGAGATACAGTGAAACCACAGCTAAACTCCTGCCTTCTCCTGATATTACATGGATCCTATAAGCAGGAGAGAATCTGGCCTTCAGACTGAATGAAGCTCCGTTTGTTGCTGGAGGCTCTGAGGATGTTTCTCTCTAAAGGACCTCCTCATATCTCCTCATATCTGGAGCAGAGCTGCTCTGCATCTTAGTTGTTTCCTCAATTTGGGAATTTTTAGCACAGAACAAACATTTCTGAATAATAATTTTTTTTGCACAGTTGCTGCTGCTGGAATCCAACAGGGCCAAATCTCAGAGCCAATATGCATAAAGATGAGGGGGGGGGCGGTCAAAGAGAAACCAGACAGGAGGAGCTGCTCTGGGTGCAGCTTTGCATCCTTTTCTGTCCTTTTTAACAAGTCGAAAAGTCTAAATTCTCTAAACAGCTTCATCTCAACATCACATGCTTTTTGTCCAGGATGTAAAATGAATGAATTCCCTGCTTCCTGCTTTCATATCCTGAAACCTGACAGATGAACCCCAGCAGTGCTCCTGCAGTCCTTCCCTCAGCTTTGATCCGCTGTTAAATAATAGATGGTGGTCAGGTAGTCAAGTCTTCCTCCTGGTCCAGGAGGCCTGTAGTTCCTCCACTGCAGCGCTCTGTTCACAGAGCTGACTGGGAAAAGCAGCTTCCCTGCCCGCGGCGACTCGCTCTGCTTTCCTGTTTGTAATAGTCACTGCAGCAGCTCGGGGTGAGTCGGAGCTTCGTGGCGTCACACAGGGGAGCCGTGGAGACTGAGATGAGAAATTTTGCACTTCATTTCCATGTGAGGAAAATGAAGTGCGAGAAATAACCACAAGGAATTGCTTTATGTAATCTTTTATGTCTGAGTCTGCATCCTCAGTTTATGAGGCTGTAAACAATAAGCACACATTTCATCACCGCTGGGCAAGTGTGGGAGTTTGTGGAAGGGGGGATGATAATAGCACCACAATATTAGAATGTGAATTATGCATATAATCCACCTTTTCAGAGCAAAATGAAGACTGAGGCATTAAACAGCTCCAAAGTGAAACCGATGGAAAGCATCAGCAGCAGGCAGACCTCAGACAACAGCTAACATTAGCATTCAATTAGCATCCAGCCACTCCCCAGCTAACATTAGCATCTGATGTCGTGTTGTACAAAATAACAGCAAAGGCATAAATTAATTCAGTAGAGCACAAAGTTCCACTAAAGCCTAACGATCCTCAGCTTTCTGTAGTTTTTGTGTTATTAGGGGGACATAATTCCTGGACCTGCCCCTTGTTCTAGATCTGATCCACATTTTAATGAGTTCTTCCTTGACCCATGTCCGACTCCTCCCCCGGATTTCATTAGAATCTTTCAATAATCAAACTAACAGACTGACTCTGATCAGCAGCAGTACAAGGATAGAACTTAACTTTTTACCATGAGCTGCTCTGTAACTAAACAGAATTCAGTCTTTTCTCTTAGAAGGAATGAAACAAAAGGAGGAATTTAGCATTAAAAACACAGTAATTTCAATAGAAATCCAGCTGACTGGTCAAAGACAGACTTTATGTTTCCACAGAATGAGGAGTGTGGATTCAGTCCTGTATTAAATACGATGGAAACGTCTCAGTGTCTCTGTTAACGTCCACTTCTGTGCTACCCTGATTTATTTTTATATATGACATTTTTACTACACTTTAGTTTATCTTAAGGGACTTTCCTTTAATGCTTTAATCAGAAACAGAACAACCTGTTTAAAAAATAAATAAATACTCAACTCTTTGATTTGATTACTGATCTGCTGAGAAGGGACTTAGTGCACATTTACCTTCACGTGTTTGTAGTTAGGTGTTCATTTACTGCATGCTGGATATCAGTTAGTGCTGAGACGACTAGAGAATGGAAGAGTTAAGGTGTAGACTGCACACACACACACACACACACACACACACACACACACACATATATATATATATATATATATATATATATATATATATATATATATATATATATATATATATACCTGGTGAGCTGGATGACAAACCAGAGGGGCGTGGCCAGTCACTGCTTTATGTGAATAAAACCATCAGCTCTTTATTTCATAGGCGACATCAACGTCTCTTATTAACCTCTGCAGGTCTCAGAAAATGGCTTTTCAGTTTGTCGCCATCCAGATAGAAAAACATACAAGTTGTCACTTTTCTGTCCTTTCAAAGAAAGCTCTGCTCTTCTCACCTGATGCACACCTGGAGCCCCGCCCCCCTCCTCCGCTGTCTGTCCAATCAGTGACTGAGTCTCAGTGTGGAGTGTCTGCCTCAGAGGGAACCCTGTGGACTTTTCATTAACATGTTTTGTTTGCATTCAGTCTCATTCATTCTAACAAACATCATAAAAGCAGCTGCTGCTTCAGATGAAAACGATCCAATCAGATATATTCAGCATCAAAACACTCGTTTCTCTTCTATCATGAGAGCAAATGTGACGCCTTCATATGGAACAGAGGGTTTCATCAGAGACACTCGTCTAAAGAGGCTGCTGTTCATACCTGATCTAGAAACAAACCATAATTTGTTCCTTTTTTTTCAACTTAATCAGGAACAGAAAAAAACAAAATCAACACCAAAAACAAGCTTCATAAACTTCTCAGGTGACACGATGAGGGATTAGAGCTCCAGACCTGATTGGTGGTTTAGATTCAGATAGGCTGTCCCGTCACAGCGTCACACAGCTTCTCACCCGAGTTTCATTTTTTCAACTTGCCTCCTTGGCGTCACAGTTTTCCTTTGACTTTCTAGGTAACTGTGCTGCGTGAACAATGTGTGTCTGTTCGGTGTAAATGTAGCTTTAGTTCAGGTTGTTTTGATGTCAGACTGACAGCCTTTATAAAAATGTCACCTGACTTCCTTGTTTACAGCCATCATACATGGAGGGCTTCAGGAGGGTTATGTCACAGTAACATTCATCCTTATGGGGGACGTCCTGAAACACCTGAGGCTGAAGGACAGTTTCTATGATGCCTCTGGATTGAAACTAAATGTGTCTGAGCTCCTCGTCTTTTACGTCGAGCTCTGACTCTGTTTACACTGATATTTGTTCATTAGAAGCAAACTGAGACTTTAAAGGTTGATGTTGGAATAATCAACATTTGGATGTTTCTGAGGAGAGATGTGCTGCTGAGGTTCTCCAAAGTTTCCTTCAGCAGCAAAGCTCTGTCTGCCTCTGAGTCCCGTTTGATTTCCCCAGAGACGCCGACGCCTCACCGACTGATGTGAACACAATTAATGTCAAGAAAACAAAGACGTGATCACAACACTCAGCTGAGGTGTAGCAGACTTCAGCAGACACATAATGATGAGGCTGGTCCTGAAGATGAAGATCTACAGGGAGACTTTCCAGTAACAACCCGGTTTGTGTCATTAGTGTGTAGCTGGTGTGTGTAAATCAACACCTGTTCCAGAGGATTGTCACAGTTTACTGCTGTGGACCAACAGAACAAAAACTCATCTACACCACCTTTATTTAGTTACACTGACAGGTGAATGGTGGCATCGCCCGCCTCACTGGGTTGTTTTTATCTAGCATGCTGGTGTCCACAAGCCAAAGGGGTGTGGCCTATAATGTGTCATTTATAGTTAACTTTTAACTCTGTACCTTCAAAAGAAATTAGAGAGAAATTCTGACTTAATTGGGATCAAAACTCATTAACTATCAAAACAAAAAATATTTAGGAATATATTTACCGGAAAAAAAAATCCTACACTAGCAGAGGTCAAATATTTCCTTGGTCTCAGCCATAGAATTCATGCCATAAAGATGAATGTCATCCCAAAGCATCTCCTTATTCCAAGCTCTTCATGTAGAAATTCCCTCAAAACAACTATCTGAACTAAACAAGATTATTTCTAGATTTATTTGGCAGGGGAAGAAGCCAAGGGTTCAATTCCAAACTCTACAACTCCCAAAGCAAGAAGGAGGAATTACCTAACATTGTAACAAATGCAGCCCAACATATCAGGGGTTAGATTTCTATAGATATCTCCAGATTCCTAGCTTTTTTGAACACCACATTAAAAATAAAACAGATTTTAATGATCCAGTACTGAAACTATTCACTGACGCCTAACAAAAAGAATCCAATAAGGGGGTTATCTCTAAATAAAGGCCTCATGGCAAAAAAAATCCCAGTCGACAGAATACATTAAAGAAAAATGGGAGAAAGAGGGTCATTTTTTCATGTCTAAGGAAGAATGGCTTAATCAAAATGCACAAACTCTCTATCCATCTGCAGGAAAATGTATTCATTAAACTGAGGACCAAATGGGTCACATTTAAAGCCCTTATGGATTTTGTAGAGAAACTTGGTAACTGACATGTTTGTTTGCTTGATTATTATTTGTATTAAGATTATCGCTCTATTTTTGACCTTTCCTTTATTTTCTTGACGTCCTCCATGTTGTTGCTCTCATTACTTTATGCTCTACACTGAACCTCTCCTAAACTGTATTAAGTTCTGTTCTCTTCCTCTGTGTTGCATTACAAAAATGGACTGCAAAGAAAGAAAATGATCCTGATTGGAAAATTTGTTATTTAAACTGCTGTGCAAAAATAAAGGATTAAAAAAAAAGGACCAATCAAAATGAATTCACCCCTCAGATCCATTGTGTCACACAGAGACTGATGTTTATGGGCTACATTTCATGTATGAAAGGTGAGATGATTATAATTATTATTATTTACTCATCATGACAACAAAGTCCCACCTTTATTTGTACATAGAGCTGATTGGTTGTCCAGAGAGCGAGCTCATCTGTGGGGAAACATGCTTCTTATTAAGCTGTAATTTTCCCTTTTGCCACATTTTCTGAGCACCCAGAGCATCTTTGTAGATGATCCTGTTGTTTTTGTGGACCTGGTTTCACATTGTTTTTGAGTTTTGAAGCCGTCTTCCAATCAGGACATCCGTCTTCCTGAAACAGGTCAATGGATGTTGCTGTTTACATGGTGTGAGTTTCAGAAGACAAATGGGTGTAAATGGCTGCAGGAGCTGCAGGATAATGATTTTATTTCATCCTGGGTTCAGCATCCAGGACTCTGCAGGTAGTTCTGGAGCACAAGTGTTTGTGCGATTGATCTTGGCCACCTGATAAGGTATCCAGGCGACAGGCTGTTAACCTCAGACGGTGAGAGCATTAATCCATTTCAAACCTGCTGCTGCTGTTCGCTGGACTCTGCTCCATTCCTCCTGGGCCAGTTCTCAGAGGAAGGACGGCAGACGCTCCTTTTATTTCCTAAAACTCCTGACGAGCCTCGTCATCAGTCAGCGTAAAG
This sequence comes from Chaunax sp. Z400, assembly GCA_037577475.1. Taxonomy (NCBI): domain Eukaryota; kingdom Metazoa; phylum Chordata; class Actinopteri; order Lophiiformes; family Chaunacidae; genus Chaunax; species Chaunax sp. Z400. The sequence goes on from CM075190.1 coordinate 31,139,309, forward strand.
GACTGTTTGTCTGCCTGCAGGAAAGTAGATTTATGAGAGGTTTTCATTGGCTGCTTGATTCTGGCAGCAGATTTAAAGGAGAACATTATTTGGGCTTCTTGATTTACAGGTCGTCCTGTTTGTTGACAGCTGCAGCTCTGAGAAGTGTTTAGCCTGAAGAAATATTCACCATCGGGAACTAATAGATTTGTTAAATGAAGTTCTCAGAGGGAGTTTTATCATTAATGGGAGTGTTTTTATAAGAGTTGAAGGTTAATGGGAAACGCCTGAAGGCTGAACACAGGATCACTTCACACCAGGGACACTGACTAATGAACGCTGGGATGCTCTGAGAGATTTCATGTCTTTCTAGGTGTGTGTGTGTTACAGGATGTAGCTGCTGCTAATTAAACTAACGTCAGCTGTGCGTCGGGCCAGACTGGATTTCAAGAACCTGAATCAGTGAAACAATGTCTTTCTACAGATTTAACATCTAAAGGCTGAGGATGTGACATCACACATCTGTCATGATCATTGTTCATGTTGTAATGAAATAATCTAATGAAAACAAAGGCTGACATGAAGGGAACAAAGTTTGTCTTCATCTGGACTGAGGAGCGACTGAGGAGCGACTGAGGAGCGACTGAGGAGCGACTGAGGAGCGAGTCTGATGTCCTGCAAAACCTCGAGGAGATGAGGGAGGAGATGAGGGAGGAGATGAGGGAGGAGATGAAGGAGGAGATGAGGGAGGAGATGAGTGAGGAGATGAGGGAGGAGATGAAGGAGGAGATGAGGGACGAGATGAGGGAGGAGATGAAGGAGGAGATGAGGGAGGAGATGAGGGAGGAGATGAAGGAGGAGATGAGGGAGGAGATGAAGGAGGAGATGAGGGAGGAGATGAGGGAGGAGATGAGGGAGGAGATGAAGGAGGAGATGAAGGAGGAGATGAAGGAGGAGATGAGGGAGGAGATGAGGGAGGAGATGAGGGAGGAGATGAGGATGGATGTATTGATGGATGTATTGATGTATTGATGGATGTATTGATGGATGTGAGGACAACAGTTTTCCAAGTAGAGAACATTTTGATTCTCTGATGGAGTTTCTTCTTTCTTCCTTGAATTCTCTGCGTGTTTGACTGACGTCTTGTTTTTCTTCCCTGACGCCTGTTTTCTGTCCTCTGAGTCGACTCCAGTCTGTTTGGCTGTAACGATTTGTGTGTCTGAGTTTAATGCAGTTTGACCCGTTGCTAATGATGTCCTGACACTTGCTTAGCGGAGCTTTGCATTTGGTTAGCTGGCCTCTAATTGGAAGTGACAGGAGAGCACCTGTAGCTCCCCCCCGCTCTGTGTTTACTGGGGGATGTGAGGGGTGACACTGAGGGGTGACACTGAGGGGAGGGGACTGGAGGATCTGTCTGATAATCTCTGTTAACTCACGCTGTTGAACCCTTCATTTAGATTCTACAGTTATCATTGTCCACCAGCATCTTTTGTGCTCCGTTACACAGAAGTCATGAATGGGCAGCTGGAGAGTTCAGAATAAAGACCAGCAGCACATAAACCAGTGATGATGTAGCTCCCAGTAGAGAGAAACCGTAGCACAGGAGGCTAAGGTTATGTAGCATCATGGTTCAGTTGGACCGAGTGTATGACGGACGAGATGCTCTGTTATCTCAGCTTCAGTCACTGGAAACAAACCACTCTGGAAAACAGTGATTAAAAAAGAATGCAATCATATTTCTGGCTGATCCCAGGCCAGCTGATCACCTGAGAGACAATCTGTGTCGGACTGACAGGTTCAAGGATTCATTCATCACCAGCTGATATGATTTAGGAATCACTTCCTTCCTTGTTTCAGATCAGATTTACAGCTGATCCTCCTGGAGATGTTTATGATAAAGATAAAGTCTTATTTATGTTGGTTTCATCTGTTTAATGGTTAATATTGGTGTGATGAGTCAGTATTAATAACTACACTGTTTATTCATTTTATTTTCCCCACCCTGTATGAAGAGTCTGTTGCTTAACACTTTTGTCATTTTTATTATTTTATGTATTGAAAGTTGGACTTTGGCTCATTCTGGTCACGGATTTCATTTCAGGAGCAGATCTCAAATATTCAGTATTTTTCAATCACAGTAACTAAAGTGATTCCTTTTGATATTTAGAAACTTTTATCGTTGATATTTTCCCATTCCCATGGTTACGATGAAGCTCATTCTGTTAGCAGGATTTGTTTCTGATGGGCATGACTTAAAAAACATCAAACTGATGTTGCTGCTCAACATCCATTCATCTGTTTAGTAGATTTTCCTTTATCCTCCCTCCAAACAGACTGAGACAAACCCTTCACTAAAGTTAAGTTTTCCTGATCAGGAACCATCTACAGCAGCTGGAAGTCGCTCCGACTCGTTTGTCTGTCAGTGAAGAACCTTTCAGTTCTGAAAGCTTCCATCTCTGCAGCAGCAGCTCCATAAAGCAGCTCTATTTTTCTCCGGTCTTTATCACCCCTGTCCAGGCATCTGGAGGAGCAGAGAAGGAGAAGAAAAGACTCAGTATTTCTTTCTTATCCTCATTAGGTGTTCCCAAAGAGCCTCCTTTTTTTTCTCCTGCAGCCATCCTGACTGCCTT
>CM075190.1:31144417-31171917 GCA_037577475.1 Chaunax sp. Z400
GAAATGCTCGTCACCTCTGTTGATGCAGCTCTGATGTCATCTTCACAGAGACTCCGATGAGGCTCTGATTGGCTACAAGGACAAGTCTTTGTCAGCGAGTGGAAACACTTAAATTATTTTCTTCTGATGTGACCGTTGGACTTTTGAAATCAGTCTTTAGGACGTTCCATTGATTGATTGAACGCAGCCTGTTGAGATGTGATTAGGTGAATAAAACAGCTGTTTGTCCTCCTGTTAGGTGGAGTGTTGTCAATACTGTAGATGGATGTGTGGAGATAACCAGTGTGTGTCTCTGAGGCCATTACAGCCTGTGGTGAGGATGGAACCATCCATCACTTCAAACAGCAGAATAACTAAGAGTGACATTCAATTACGGTATGCTAATTTGTGTTCTTTCTTTATTTATTCAGGCTTCACCATTCATTTACTTAATTAACCATTTTGGATGCGAGCTATCATGAGCAGATTGCAATATTCTTTCCAATAACAGGCCATAATGAAATATATTATTAGCAATAAAGTTAATGGAACAAGCGAAGTGAGACTCGTCATCACTGCTGGATGGATGGATAATAAAGGGAACAAACAAAGAACAGATGCCTCTAAAGAATTGCTTATTTATTATTCATTTATTATTTATTATTATCAGTGGGATGTCATCACTTCCTGCATCATGCTGATGCATCGTAGCGTCTTCATTGTCCACCTGTCATTGGACAGCCTGAGGAGACCTTTTCCTGCTTGTTGTTACCGCAGGTTGAACCTCGTTCTCAGTGAGGATGTAATTAGAGCTCAAAGAGAGAGCTGGACGTTAGAAAGGCCGACTGAACAAAAGCTTCAGTGTACTTATAAATATTTAGCTGAACGGAGCTCTTATAGGGATTTAACTCCACAGAGAGAAAACCTTCTGTGATTGGATGAACGACGTTTAGCAGATGGTCATCCATGTAAACACAAATCCTCTCTCATCATACATCACCTTAAATTCAAACCAACCATTCAAGTGGGATCATTGAGCCCTCCACCATCACAACAGCAGGATGTGTGGAGGGTCTCTGACCGGGTCTGTCAGTACAGCTAACAACAACAGTTGTGTTCTAGTCCCAGAATAATGGATAAATAGTCCAAGAAGACGTTCAGTGTTGGATTTATGATAGTGGATCATTAATAAAACTGTCTTCAAACAGAGATGACAGTTAGAATAAAGATTAAAAAACATGCAGCATCCTGGAGATATTTATCGTTTGTCCAGAGTTAACATCTATCATGTCAGATTGTTTTACCTGCAGCTAATGTTAGCTTAGCTTGTTTAAAGGTTTGGATTCACTCAGGGTTCAGGTTTTCATGGAGAGCTGAGGTCCACAGAGGTCCTCTTCCCTTTCTTCTTCGTCTTCTGAAATAAATGATCCAAATAAAGCAACTTCACATCAGAAATCAGGGTCTCAGCTGTGCTTTTTAACAGACAGAGGACTTTCAGAGGGATCTGGTTTCACTAGATCTGGACACCCGATGGCTAAAATCCTTAGTCCGGTGAACAGAGACCTGATCCTAAACCTGGTCTGAAGGGTACCGACCAATGTGGCTTCTCAACAACAGGACTTAAACCAGGTCTACTAACATTTTCATCTGTTGACACTAAACTGCCTTCAGCAGTCTGTTATGTCTCTAAAGACATGGACCATATGCTGAGAAAATACAACATTTGTTCAAAGCATTTCTGTCCATATAAGACGTCTGAAGACATTTTTTAGGGGCCAGAAACACAACTAAAAGATGACAGCAGATGAGTCTCAATCAATTACCAACATGACAGTGTTAGTTTTTTACTTTACATTCATTTAAGGTGACATTTAAAAGATTTACTGTCAAACACAACAAACCATATTTGATAAAAAGCTTCCAAACTTTATTCTCTAATAAATTCTTCCTCCAAAAGGAAGCAACACAAAAGAAAACACACAGTAAGAAATATTCAAACATTTTGTTCAAACAATAGCCAATCCTCTAGTACAGTTGTAATAACAATAATGAGGTGGCACTTGGGCTGGCCAATCAGATTTAAGGTGCCATTATGAACACGCCCCTGGATCTTAGACTTCCTTTAGAAATTAGAAAATGTACCTGTGATTTTTCTCATTCTTGAATAACCAGATAAAATGATTAAATCGCCTGTGAAAAGACTTTAGAACACAGGAAATGACATCATCTGTTTGTTTGTTTTCTGGTGGAGGACCCTCAGACTGCTGTTAGATTGTCCCGCCCACATGGTCAATGCTTTCTACGCCCCTGTATAACTTTAGTTTAATGAAGTGGCAGCGACAAACCTCCATCATTAACTCAGGAGACAGAAACGACATTTTGCCATCGTTGCGTCTCCACCCCGTCACCTTGTCTCCGAGCTGGAGCCCTGCAGTATGAATAATGAAAAGCACGGACGTCCAGGTCTTCCTGGCTCCCCGTCAGCGACCAGTCGCTCCATTAAAGAATGAAAAGGCAGGTCTCTTTTGTTGCTCCCAGATGGCCCCATCATTAAAGACTCCCATTAAACAACAGAAGGTGACTTTACTTTTCAATGCAGAGGAGCCCCTGTCAGGTCAGAGATGGGGTCCACTGATGAGGGGGTTTGGACTCCAGAGGAAAGCAGTTATTGATTGACTGAGCCAGCCTCTGTCAATCACCTGCAGACTCTTTTCTTCTGGCCACCAGTGATCAGCCCTTTAAAGACGCTCTCTGCTGAGCCTGTGGCCTCATTTAACTTCATTACTGTGGGGCTGACAGGCAGCGAGGGGGAAGAGCACCATCCTTCCACCCTACATGGTCTCTCCCTCCTGGAGCCTCCTCTCCTCCCATCTACCCCCCTTCTTCTTCTTCTTCTCTGTGGTTATTCTATCACTGTCTGCCTCTCCCCACCGCGCCCACAGAAGTAGCTCAGCAGCATTGATAACGGTCTGACAGACCACAGTGGAGGGCTGGCGTCAGCTCCTCAGCCCCGTCCCTTCATCCCCCTCCTTAACTCGACGCCTTGCCTTTCTCGTCAAGGTCACCCTGCTGCCAGAGAGGGAGGATGTCAGGCTGAGTGGAGGCTTTCACCTGCCACCGCCTTTCTTTCCTGAAGACGATGGTGGATGTTTGAGTAAATGCTGTGTGGCCTTCAGGAGGAAACGACGCCTGATGTGGCGCCAAAAACATATGTTACAGTGTGTGATTTATGTGTTCATATTTTCAGAAAGGAAACACAACAAAGACATTCTTCTGCACCATTTTTAAATCTGAGGTCTGATTAACACCTAATAACAACAATAACAATAACAATAACAATAATAACAAAAACAATAATGATAATGATAATAATAATAACAATAATGATAACACCAATAATAATAATAATAACAACAATAATACATAACAATAATAATAATAATATAATAATGAAAATAACAATGATAATAACAACAATAATGAAAATAATATCAATAATAATAATAATAATAATAATAATAATAATAACATAATAATGACAATAATAATTATTATGATCATAATATGATAATGACAATGATAATGATAATACTTGACACACATGATAATTACTTCCTAGGCTTGAATGGAAACCAGTGAATGTTTGAAGTGGCAGATTAAGGACACAGCTGTGAGGTTTGCAGTGATGTAAATGATACAGGATCTGTAGTGACATCACTGGTGGGGTCATCTGAGGTAGACTAATGCTGGTGTGGACAGACTGAAGGTTGACATGTGCTCCATCTTCATCCTCAGAAGGCTACAGGGACTGATTGCTCACCTCTGCTGCTGATGTTTGTCTTCATGTTTTTCTTCACTTTGACTCAGAGGACAGTTAATATGACTGAAGCAGCAGGAATAGTTAGCAGTAGGCAGTTACATCATCTGTTTAAATAAAGGTATTCATTCCTCAAAAGGAATAATTCGATTTTAGATTTTAGGTTATTTAGTTGCTCTTTAGGGATTGTTCATTATTTATGGGGGAGACGGGTCAAATCATTGTTTAACCACAAAGGAGATTCTGGATTAGGTTAGACATACAAGTTATAATGTGGCTGAATTTTGTTTTTATTTTAAACACATTTTTAGCTCTCTGTCATAAAATGATAGGAATCCTTTTTCATCTGCATTTCCTATAAACTCTAGTTGTGATTTTTAATATTTATTTTAGTTTTCCGTGGAAATGCCGTACATCCTGCTCCCATCACAAGATGATCTGGATGTAATGTCATGATCTACAGGTGAGTTAAGATAACATCAACATGAGTTATGAATACAGCTGTTTCCAATATATAAAACATGGAAATAGCCGGAATTGACACAACAACATTTTTCCCTTTGAAACTGGGAGTTAAAGCGACTCCAAAATGCACAGGATGTACATCACTAACAGAAAACCTGTGTCTGAATTTGTGATTCTGGGTTCTATCAGTGAGAACAGCTGCTGTGTGTTTCCAAAGCTTTGGGTCCGTCCTGTCCGTCTGCTGCAGCCTGACATGTTTGAAGCTGCATTTTTCTGGTCCTGAGAAGTTTGAACATAACAGAGGAGTGGGAGGATGGAGCTGCATAACGAGACACCAACAGGCTGGAGATGCAGCTCTTATAAGATCAGTCAACATGTTTTCACACTGAGCGCTGCTGCTTTCTGGCTCCATAATGAAACTGTCTGTCGTCAGCAGAGCAGCTGCACAGAGAAAACCTCACTAACAACTATTAATGTGACAGATGTGACACGTGTCAGTTGGCTGCGTGATGATGCATTCAGGATCATCTGTAGGTGTAGGTAATCTCTCTCCCTCTGTACTGTTTCCTCACCCTGTGGAAGCAGGAGGAGGGTCATACATTTCCCACCAGGAACTCAGGGAGTGACAAAGAAAAGTATTTGTAGCTTTGGGGAGGGACAGCCAACCTCCCTCCTCTGGTGTAAACTCATGCTAGCTTCTAGTCTGTGCTCGTTGCTGCTAAATGCTAACATAATGCTATTTAGCAAGAATAATGTTTACCATCTTGGTTTAGCTTTTTAGCAAGCCTCTGCTAATTAGCACTAGACAAAAAGAAGAGGATCCCTTCAAACTGGTTGTCTTTACTGGGATTAGGTCCAGAGGTGAAACACAGGGAAACACTAGAGAGAGGCTGTTACCATGGAAACATTATTAATGGAACAGAAGGGGAACACAGACTGAGGGGCCTGAAAACGCTAACTTCTGAAAACGGGATCCGGAGTATGATCTTTAGAAAACGCCACCATTACTGTCGCTGTGGAAACGGGCGAAACACAACTCTGGAAACGATGACGACACAGACCGTCCTCTTGTGTTTGTGCTGCAGACTCTGTTGAGTTTATTTATGCTCCTCTAATGTAGATTTACTGAATCACGACTGAGATCTTCTTCTGTGGTGCTGACTTTGCGACACGCCGCCATCTGCTGGCCAACCGTACATACTGCAGGGTTTTTTTTTGCAACTGTTTTTGTGAATCCATGTGGACGAGGATCGTTTCTAAAAGTTCTGAATGCAGAACTTTTATAAAACACAAATAAAAACCTCCATTTTTAGCCAGAGGCTGTAAACAGGCTTAAATCCAATGGGAGGGGGAGGGGATAAGGGCGGGGCAGGAGATGACGACAGGTGAGTGACAGAATAAAGCTGGGAACATATAAACTGATTGAAACATGACCTGAGGAAAAAAAATTCAGCAGCAGAAGAAGAATTTGGACTTTAGTGATGATGATGATGATGATGATGATGATGCTGGAGGAAAAGTGAAGGGACCACAAACCACGTCTTTTCTCCTCCACAGAGATCAGATGATTCTTGCAGAACTCATACAGCTCAGTTCTTTTTTGTTCATTACATTTATAGAAACGTTCGTTTTCTTCATGCACGCGGTGAAAACCTGCATCATCGTAGCCCAACATGACCTGCATTAGGATGCAGGAGAGCTCGCCCTGAGATGACTCTGTTTCTGTAGAAGCTGTGGATCTTCTGTCCTCTCTGGAGAATCTGCTCCGTCATAAATTTAGTCTAACTTCAAACCAAAGCTTCTCACACCTTCACCGGTAACCAGGCAAAGGGAAGGAAGCACCGGAGGCGATGTGTAAATGCTGTCTCTGTCGTACGTCAGCGAGGCTCAGCGATGAATCATGATGTATAAATACACAGTAGACATGAACACACACAGTTCATGTCCTCTGAGAAAACAGAGGAGGACAGAGGAGGAGGAGGTTCACACTTCGTCTCACCTGTTTGTCTGTGAATGTGACCAAACAACATAAAGACTGACAGAAGAAACGGCTTCAGGGCTCAGAGAAAACCTCAGAGGAAACAAGTGATGAAGACATTTAAACAGTTTATAGCTGAAGTATTTTAATGCATCAACGTTGATTCTGCTCAAAACTAGGATTCTGTTCCGTCTGCATCGCACAGTTTGGGACAGTTATTATTAAACCTCCTGGATCCAGCATCCATCTGGATCCACATGTAAAGGCTTGTTTCCTGATCCCACTGAGTCGATGGAATCAAGCAGTTTTTGTTTGATTCGTTGTTCTTGCAGTGAAAATCAAGTCTTTTATCCAGAACCAAGACTTAATGAGTTCTTTCCTGGTCCTTGAACCATCCTTCCAGTTTCTTGGGAATCCATTCAGTAGTTTTAGTGTAATTTAGTTTGGTCTCAACAGGACCTAGACCTTTATCTGCTGTGTTCCAGGAACTGGACCTATCTGTTCCCTGACTTCCTGCCTCCCCTGACCCACCAGGGCAGCTCCTCTCTTTGCTCCAGGACCTCCTGAGGGTTATTTTCTGTTCACATTGAGCTCCATTTAAAATGAAAAGGAGTCGTTCACACTTTCACACTCATGAATCTCTTTATACATTTATAAAATCACTGCCTAAATATAACTGAGTGTTTCATGTTTGCTGTATATCATTAGATAAACTGTAAATCAACATGAACTTAATATCATGTTGAAGGTCCTCTATAACTATATATAAGTCAGTCACAGTGATCATAAAATAATCATTAAAAGATACACAGAAAGCTGATTTTTTTTATCCAGTCTTACAAAACCTTTTGTGTTTTGTATTTGTATATTTTAAAATTTATTTTATATCTATAGGGCAGGTTTGTGATCATTCTCAACACTATGAAGGCTTTATCCAGTCTTGAATGACCCTCCCTGGTTAAACCCTCCCCTATAAGAGGCACCAGGACTGGGATCAACGGTGAATCTATGTCCTCTTTATGTAGCAGAGGAAGGACAGCGGGCCGTCTGTGTTCTGGTCCAGAATCAGGGTCGACACGTCCGCCTGCTGCACCTCAGAAACGGGTTCCTACCGGCCACCGGACTGTCTGTCACATGATCATATGTTTCTGCAGGAGAACAATGTGATGCTTGATGGAATGCCTGCAATGATCCCAGACCTGAACCCTACAGAAACCACTGAGAGGTTGTGATGCAGCTACAGGCTGGTCTGACTGAAGACCTTAAGAGAGAGTCTTCATCACACAGTTTATCATCTCAGATGTTATGGTGTTAAATACCATCAATAATAGAAGATAATCATTAACAGTTAAAAAGAAACAAAGAGTTTGTTGTTTTGTGTTTAAATCCCTGAATCTTCATGGCTGTTTTCTGACTGAAGGAGCTGATTTAACAGACAGTCGAACACATTCAGACTTTATCTTTCTGATCTCCAGAGCTGACATGTGTGTTTTGTGTGTTTTATTTTGTACATGTCTGCTTAATGTGAGTCATTTCCTGTGGACACAAACAAAGCTGTGAAATCTGAGCCTGTTGTCAGATAATTTGCTCTAATTAGAATCTTCACACTAATGACCAGAGAAACAATCAGCTGATAAATAATGAGGATAATAATAATCTTTAGACCGACTGGCAGAGGGATGTAGGTACAGTTTATTTATTCACTGCCTGTTTGCAGCTCTATTTATATAATAGAACTCATATTTTACAGGATTATATTTTATGTTGTTGCTATTTTGTGTCTTATAGTTTCTCAGTATTATTTATCCTTTAACATTATTTAATGTTTTATTTTCATCTCAGTCCTTCCGCCTCTGAGACCTCAGACCATTTATTTACTGATCCATACACCGATCAGCCGTAACATTAAAACCACCTGACCAGTATCGTCCCCTTTTACCACTAAAACCCCTCTGACCTGTAGAGTCATGGACTCCAGCAGACCTCTGAAGGTGAGCTGTGGGATCTGGCACCAAGACGTCAGCAGCAGATCCTCTAAGTTGTGAGGTGGGGCCTCCATGACCGGACCTGTTGGTCCAGCTCTTCCCCCAGATGCTGACTGGATTGAGATCTGGGGACTTTGGAGGCCAAGTCAACACCTTCAACTCATTGTTGTGTTCCTCAAACCAGTTCTAATGTTCACGTACCCATTAAGGTGGTTTCAGCGGTGGACAGGGATCAGTATGGGGGCACCCAGCGATCCTCTGTGTTCTGACTCCTATCAGAACCAGCTTTAACCTTCTCAGCCTTTAGTGCTACAGTAGCTCTTCTGTGGGATCAGAGAACACTGGCTAGACTTCATCAATGAGCCCAGGCGCCCCTGACCCCCCGGACAACGGTTCACCCGTTGTCCTTCCTTAGACCACATTTGGTTGGTACTAACCACTGCAGACCAGGAACACCCAACAAGACCTGCAGGTTTGGAGATGGTCAGACCCAGTTTGGTCCTGGTCACAGTCTCTGAGATCCTTCTGTCTTTATTGACTTACAGTTGGAAGGTGTCTCTGGGATAAACCATCGTCTGAAATGTCACTCAGAGCTGGAGGAGCCACCATGTTGACATTATCATAGATCAGAGAGACCATCCTCAAACGGTGGCCTATGAGTCGTTGGTATTTCATAGTACAGATGACAGACAGTGTTGTGCTGCTCTCTACCTCCTGCATTACTTTAAATCATTGAATGTTATTAATGCAGACACACAGAGTGTGATTTAGAACCGAGCCTCTGCTGAGAAGTTTACTCATTCCTTTAGTGAGAGTTGAATAAAAATCAATTTTTCTTCTCTTTTATATTCTGTGCTGATCGTCTCTGATCAGCTGTTCTGTTAATCTTCTAAAGAGAGAATCCAGCAGTCTTAAGATGATTTAATGGAAAAATCACACAGATCTGAACAGTCCTCTAATATTTCTGAGACCTCATTCAGAAGGTCTTGTGTTGTCCCAAAGGCCAGGCTCCATCTGTAACGTAGTCTTTATAAGATATATTCTGATTAAATGTAGAGGGAACAGAAGGAATAGACTTTGGTGTTTAGTTCCTGACAGAAGTCGATACTAAAGGAGGCTGTTGGATGAGTTTGGTCCTTCCAGTATGACAGAGACCAGCTCTCAGGAGCCTGGACTGGACAGGAAGAGCTGGTCCTCCGTAGACCTGACTGTGTAATTCAACAGTGTTCAGTTGGACCTTTAAAGGATGCAGCCTCTGGTTTGAGACACAGCCCAAAGAGAGTCTTTCACTCAGCTTGATTTATGTTTTATATAAAGGTTTTATACAAATGTTGAACTAAAGCTTTAAGCTTAGAGGAAGAAGGTGTCTCATTAGAAACGGTAGAAGTAGCGTCGAGTCAAATACATTTGGGATATTCTGGAGACCAGGATTACGCTGTACAGCTGTATGGAGTCAGGGTTTCCTAGTTTGTGTGCTTCATGTTCTAAGGAGAACGCTGTAACGCTGCTTTGCTGTGAAACTCCAGAAAGGTTTTGTGGATGGAAAGAAAATTAATTTTCTTTCCATCAGGATGAGTAAAAAATGACTACATTTTCATTTTGGGGTGAACTGTTCCTTTAAGCTGATAATGCCACTGGTCCTTTCAGCCAATTATATCCACATACATGAATGTAAATGAGAAAGAAATGCAACGGCTAAGCTTTATGACTTCCTTAGATGCAGTCTTCTTTCCTGTGTCTTTGCTGACAGTTCCTTTTCCTTCGTACCTCCTCTGCCCCGCTGCAGCCTCTCTGCCCCGCTGCGGAGGCGGTTGGGGGTGGAGCTCGAGGTCACCTCACCTCCATACCAGGCTCCTGTTCCTCAGAGAAACGGTTGGATCCTTAAAATAGGTGCCCTGCAGTTCTGATTAGTGCTCGCTGCTCCTCCACAGCATCTCCTGGAGCGGAGAGAATAAACTGTCAGAATAAAAGCACCATCGTCCAACACCGGCGACAATGAATAAATATCATCAGAGACAACAAAGGCCTCAGAGAGCAAGAAACGAAAGTGACTTTTTCTCCATTATAACCCTGGAGCCATAGAAGCGATCGAAGCAGTGACCTTAATACACATCACTTCATAATGCTGAGAAAGCCAGTGGGCAGATGTGAAGCTGCAGACTGTTTCTAAATGCCAGTCATACTCACAGCTGGGAGAAGCAGCTCATTCTGTCAGGAGATGCTCTGCTATAGTTTCTTCATTATTGAGAGCAGGAAATGCAGCAATTTTCCAAAAAGATCAACGAATAATTCATAATCATTATGAATTATAATTCATAATATACTATATTATACTGTAATATACTATATTATACTGTAATATACTATATTATACTGTAATATACTATATTATTATACTGTGATATACTATATTATTATACTGTAATATACTATATTATACTGTAATATACTATATTATACTATATAATACTGTAATATACTATATTATACTGTAATATACTATATTATACTATATAATACTGTAATATACTATATTATTATACTGTAATATACTATATTATACTATATAATACTGTAATATACTATATTATTATACTGTAATATACTATATTATACTGTAAAATACTATATTATACTGTAATATACTATATTATACTATATAATACTGTAATATACTATATTATACTGTAATATACTATATTATACTGTAATATACTATATTATACTATATAATACTGTAATATACTATATTATTATACTGTAATATACTATATTATTATACTGTAATATACTATATTATACTATATAATACTGTAATATACTATATTATTATACTGTAATATACTATATTATTATACTGTAATATACTATATTATACTGTAATATACTATATTATTATACTGTAATATACTATATTATACTGTAAAATACTATATTATACTGTCATATTATACAGTAAAAAGGAACAATCTAAGTTTTTACATTCAATAACTTTGTGACTATAAATGTTTTTTTTTAACTTGGTAATAGAGCTTAATAAAGAGTATGAACATGTCGTCTGATGGATGGACACCGACAAAAGATAAAAAGATAAATTCAATGTGAGCGATTCTCCTTGATGCAAAGACAGAACCAGTGAAAACAACACTCTAAATTTAGATGCTCCTTAATGGTGTAATTCTCACATCTGCATGTCTTCACTGACCACTGAGGACTCAAATAAGACATTCCTGCAGAGCAACAGGATGAATGTTAAATTCTTGTTATTAACGTTTTACCATAAAGAAAATATTTATAATTAACAGCTGTGATTTATTTACATCAGTCTTAACTGAACATATCTGCTCACTGCCAACACAAAATGTTCATATAAGATGAATTCACTCCTGGAAAAATGATGATGATTAGGAAACTGAAACAAAACTGTTTAAATCGACTTTAATCAATATATTTATAATGATATAAAAGAGATGCTAATAGTTATTTTTACTTCACTCCTGCTCTTGTATTGCTTCTTGTCATGTTATTACTGATGGAAAAGACAGGAAACATAACTATAATTTTCTTCTATCCTGATCAGCTGTAACCGTCGTCCTCCATGACCGATTTCTACATCTGATAAATTAGTCTTTGTTCCTTAAAATCCCTAAAATACAACTAACTGAGGAGAAATCCATCCATCTGTTGTACTTAAATTATTCCATGTCTGCCACTCTAAGCTCTCTGTATCTTATCTATTAAGTAAATTAGATGCCAATGGTAAAATGACAAATGACCCGATGTGCAGGTCCTTAACAAAGCCACTGCGCTGCATAACACAAGATGATAAAGGAGGCTGTTCTTGAACGCTACCCAGCTTCTAAATGGCCAGCCTGGTGGAGTGCATCATTCCTGTGTCAGGGAACAAACAAATAAGATGAAGTGCTCTCTCAAAGTCAGTGGAAAGGACAACCATACCGGCTCCCAACAAACAATGATAGATGAGCAATACATGATGGTGTGGGCCGAGAACGGGGGGGGGGGCGTTCAATTAGTACAAGGAGAAATGGCAGTTTAACGGGACGGCGAGAGAAGCTGGCAGCCATTAAGAAACGCCAAATTGAAAAGACATACGTCTTAGGCAGCTGACAGCCTCATTCCCTTTTCCAAATTGGTCACAAGTTTATGATTTTCTATAATTGTTCATGTTTTGACACCTCATATTTCAATCTCACGATGAATGAGAAGAGTACGATAGAGGGAGTTTTTTTAAACAGAGTTGAGGGAGTTCTCATGTGAAGAACTTACTCTAAATGCTAAAAGGCTAAATTAAGCTGCACACTCACCTCTCAACTTAGTGCTCAGGATTTGTGGCACACTGGAGGCTATAGTGAGGAGTCACACTTTCAGAAGCAGTCTGAGCTGCGTCATGAATATTTATCCTCTGATTAGAGCCAGACTTATCAGGCAGCCTCAGAGACGACTGACGGGTCCTGAGGAGCTGAGGCTCAGAGACAAACTAAGGCTAACGCTGATCCTACGCTCCACATAATAGGCTGTCAATTAGACAATTAGACTTTCAGCAGTGCAGAAAGCTCCAGACTCGTTTTGGATTTTGTTTTTCATTGATACAGTGATGACATGATCACAATAATCTTCTCACTTGGCTTTAAAGCTCACTTTGTTGATGATGAGGCAGGAGAACATGTTGAACTACTGGGACTTGTGGGTATTAGTTCAGTAGATGTAAAGATGGTGCAGCTGCCTTTATCTGCTCCTTTATTCAGATCTGTACCACAGCTCAATGGACTCTTCTCTTGGCCACGCCCCATCCTTACACTGGGTTTCATGGCTTCCTGTAGTTTTTGTGGATGAAAACATAAGCAGCTCCTCTTGATGGGCTCATCTCATGTTTTACTGATGTTTTTCCTGTTTGACTGATTGGATGTTTTATGTCTTGGTCTTTATATGTTTTTGAATGTTGTGCCACCATAATTATTTTTATAATGAATAGAAGTGTTTTACACTACAGACAGGAATATGGGAGGCAGTTGTTTCATCTTTTTAACCTACCAGGAATGGTCCCTTGCATGCTTTTGATTGGCCACTGCAACATCTTGACAGATGATGTCATGTTGTGGTCACTGTCCCCTACACTAGCTTTCAGATCGGCCAATGAAGAGCCATTTCCACTACGTGGTATCGGCTCAACTCGACTCACCTTTGCTTTTCCATTAGGTAAAAGTACCTGAGTACTTGTACTTGTACTAACTCATGTTACAGCTAATACTCTTGTACTCTTGGCACAGCTAATACTCTAGTACTCGTGTTACAGCTAGTACTCTAGTACTTTTGTTACAGCTTAAGCTGTAGTACTCTTGTTACAGCTTATACTCTAGTACTCTTGGTACAGCTAATACTCTAGTACTCTTGTTACAACTTAAGCTCTAGTACTCTTGTTACAGTTTATACTCTAGTACTCTAGTACTCATGGTACAGCTAATACTCTAGTACTCTTGTTACAGCTAATACTTTAGTACTCTTGTTATAGCTAATACTCTAGTACTCTTGTTACAGCTAATACTCTAGTACTCTTGGTACAGCTAATACTCTAGTACTCTTGTTATAGCTAATACTCTAGTACTCTTGTTACAGCTAATACTCTAGTACTCTTGGTACAGCTAATACTCTAGTACTCTTGTTATAGCCAATACTCTAGTACTCTTGGTACAGCTAATACTCTAGTACTCTTGTTACAGCTAATACTCTAGTACTCATGTTACAGCTAATACTCGAGTACTTTTGTTACAGCTAATACTCTAGTACTCTTATTATAGCTAATACTCTAGTACTCTTGTTACAGCTAATACTCTAGTACTCTTGGTACAGCTAATACTCTAGTACTCTTGTTACAGCTAATACTCTAGTACTCATGTTACAGCTTATACTCTAGTACTCTTGTTACAGCTTATACTCTAGTACTCTTGTTACAGCTTATGCTCTAGTACTCTTGGTGCAGCTAATACCCGAGTACTTTTGTTACAGCTAATACTCTAGTACTCTTGGTACAGCTAATACTCTAGTACTCTTGTTACAGCTAGTACTCTAGTACTCATGTTACAGCTTATACTCTAGTACTCTTGTTACAGCTTATGCTCTAGTACTCTTGTTACAGTTTATACTCTAGTACTCATGGTACAGCTAATACTCTATTACTCATGTTACAGCTAATACTCGAGTACTTATGTTACAGCTAATACTCTAGTACTCTTGGTACAGCTAATACTCTAGTACTCATGTTACAGCTTATACTCTAGTACTCTTGTTACAGTTTATACTCTAGTACTCATGGTACAGCTAATACTCCTGTACTCTTGGTACAGCTAATACTCGAGTACTTATGTTACAGCTAATACTCTAGTACTCTTGTTACAGCTTATACTCTAGTACTCATGGTACAGCTAATACTCCTGTACTCTTGGTACAGCTAATACTCGAGTACTCATGTTACAGCTAATACTCGAGTACTCGTGGTACTAGGATTACTTTCATTCCCAGATATAACTCCTTACAGAACAGTGGACAGATTTTTCCAGTTTATTCCTCCAGTTGCTTTTGTCTTCTTTAATGAGACGGTCTGTGAAAAAGAAAAGATGGCCGCCACACTGGGCAGCAGAAACAGAGGACTGAGGAGGGATTGGCTGTTGGACTGTATTGATATGAAAATGGTGGCCATTAGGAAGCGATGCCATTGGCCCTTTCTCTGTGATTAAACCATTCCTCAAGGTAATGCTCAGAAGAGCTACTTAAATACTTCTACTTGAATGCTTTTCAGGCAGCCATTGTCTCTTTGACTTGAATGATATTTAAATCAAGTAGCCTAACAGTAGTTCTTCTCCGCACTAATGATGCCCCCCCCCCTTGAACCTTTGTAATTAGAGGCTAAAGAAAGAGGGCACATTCTTTTGGAATAAGCAGCCTGTCTACATAATGAATAGACTCGGGTCATAAAGGAATCTGGGCTCCAATAGTTTCTCTCCAATGCTTAAAAGCTACTTGATTATTTCCTAATCTGTCTGTGACCCTGATAGCATCACCCTGTCTGCTTTTTCCTCCTCCAGTTTTCACGATCATATACTTTTCTGCTGAAATATTCTGTGGGAGGAAGAATCCTTTTTTTTGTTGCCCTTTTTGCCTCAGAAATGTCTGAGTAGTTTGTGTAAATGTTTGTTCAAGAAGTATAAAAAAGTATTTTTCAGACTGTAAACAGTTGAAAAGATTCACTGAAAGGGTCGAAATAAAGAAAAAAACGTTAAAAGCAGATAACAGTCATCTTGTGTTCATGTAAATAATGACTCTTCTAATCCTTTTTGACAGCAAAAAACAACAACAATATATTTAATGTTCTGCCTCATCAGCTTCATTGATTTTTGTACATTTATGATTATTCTGAGTTTGATAAAATGTTTCAAACCATTTGAGACAGAAGCAACAGAAGCCTTAAAAAGGCTGCTCACCACACACCTGTACCATTCCACAGGTTAACTGGTTAACTGGTTAACAGGTTAACTGGTAACAGCTGATGTTTCATGATGGGCATTGACTCAGTGGTTCCAGGCCAGGATGGGGCAGGTTCATGTCAAACAGATGATGGTATGAAGGATAGTCCTGTAAATCATCTGCTCTGTGCTCACGTTGTACGGTTCCATCGTTAAACCAGGACCTGATCTCTACTCTGTACCTGTAGGGTAGACCCGTCGACCCCGGCAGACTGTTGTCAATAAAGATTTGTTTGAATGCTTCCGGGCCAGGAAGAAGTTTGATGGGTTGAAGATGTGTAGAAGGCAGGAAGGCGCTGCCTCGATCATCCTGTGTGCTGAAACTTATTTAAAACAGATGTTAGAGTATCTGGACGAATGGGGGCTGTAAGAGGACGTCAGCAGCTGGTTGGTCGATGCTGCAGAGAGACTTGGGGGTCAGGAAACATGATGGATGATGGCCAACAAACCTGGACTTCAGGCTGTATGGAGTCTAAAGGTTAGAGACGTCTGCAGGACTCTGTGTTCATGTCCGTCATGTCTGGGACAGAGGAAACGGAGCAGTACCCCTGGACATGATAGGGGGCAGTGAAGCTACAACTAAAGCAACGCACAACAAATGTGTACGCAAACAACCACGAAGGAAAAGGGAAGGAAGTCTTCGTTCTCATGTCTTGATGTACCTGATGACATCACAGACCACCGGCGAGTACATCGTTACCTCAGTTGTTACCGCTTTGTATTTACCAGTGACATCATCACATCCTCCTCTACCATCGCCATATGTTCACTGCCCTCTAGTGGATCGATGCCAATGTAAAAGCTACATAGAAGTGTGTGGCTGTTGTCTGTATGACGGCCATCTTTAAACAGGTTATTGGCAAATGGTTGAATCTTGTTTTTATTTGTTTACTGGGTGTCACAAAATTTTTTTAATCATGTTTGTGTTTAAGACAAAAAAAGAATTGTTCATCCATCTTTCAGAGGACAAACTTTACTCAGACCTGCCTTCACTGTCGTTCCTGCAGTCGGTCTGAACAGGATAAGAAGAAGTGATGGACGGAGGAATAACTCCCTCCATATGTCAGCAGAGAAAAGTAATCATGGCGTCTCACCTCCCTTCTTCCATCTCTCTCTCTCTTTAGCTGCTGTTTCTTTCTTCATTCACGTCCTTCCAGCCGTTTGAGTGACAGCTGAGATTAAGCAGCCTTTGAACTCTATCTAGTTATTGGAGGAGACGTCTAAATTGAAGCAGTGTTATTTCATGCTGTCTTGCTGAGTCAGTGGGAAAGTGGGAGCAAAAGGGGCGGAACTCCTCTGAATGAAGAGCTTTTCAGAGGGAGAGGTGTTGAACTTCATCTCAAATACATTACAGAACAATAATAAGAACGGTAACAGGAAGAGGCAGAAATTAGATTAAAATGTTTTCAACAGCAGCTCTTCTTTCCTTTAGTCTCTGAGGGGAAGAAAATGTGACCCAGGAAATGGTTTTTATTTCCAAAGGATTTGCAGAAAAAAAAGACGAGCGGATAAAATAGTTTAGTCAGTCGACACAATGAGAAGAGATCTGACCAGATTAATCATATAAGATAAGATAAGATAAGATATCCCTTTATTAGTCCCACAGTGGGGAAATTTACAATATATATAATATATATATATATATATATATATATTATATATATATATTATATTTTTATATAATATATAATCTTTATATAATATATATATATATATATATTATATTTTTATATAATATATAATCTTTATATAATATATATATATATATATATATATTATATAAAGTCTGTCACAGTCAGTGAAGATGTTTAAACATCTGGAGGTGTCGGGTTAGAAAGAAGAAATGAAGAAGTGAAAAAATGAAATTTTACTGAAACGCTCTTCTTTAACTCTGGTCTTTACATATTTTAATGTGGAAACGATGCCTTTAACTGTCTAATAGAAAAACACTTAGATACACAACCTGAACCTGAAAAGGACGTCTGGCAGATACACACACCAGAGCATGATTCATACAATCACACACACACAATTATTGTACTTTAACAACTTGTATTTGTCTGCAGCAAACTGAACGTTAACCTGCTGAATAAGATGAGAAGATTAATAAAGCGATTAAAGACTGATTTAGACCGAAATCCTCTGACCTGGTTATTGATCGTTCATCTGTAACAAAGACTTGAATCTGTAGGTTCTGACTTCTTCTTCTGCTTCTTTTCAAGCAGAGAGGATTCGGCTAAAATCTGACATTTTCTGTTTTAAAGCTACATGGAAAAGTGAAATTACTTTTTAACTTGACTAATTCCTAAATTGAAAAAATCTATTTGTTGTGCTTGCCTCCCACCAGCCCTGATCCTGGTTATTTATTATAACATTTATAATAGATGTATTTATTTATGTGGTTTATAGAGGGACGGATACAAAAGTATAGAACATTTATTAAAGGATTAATGTCACATACAGGATTATATCTGTGGCTCACAATGATCTGCAGTGCTTATTCCTGCATAGATTTAATGAGCAGAAAGGACACATAATGAACATTGCAATAAAAATACCAATATACCACTATAATAAACAAACATATGTGGTTTAATGAAATGTACAATAACAACACAAACAGGTTTATTTAATGCATGTTAAATATGAATGAATAGACCAGGTGCATTCAGGATGTGTCTGATTCACTTTTCTATAATATGGTCAGGATAATGATATCTGTGATCTTCTTCACATCCAACAGGTCTTATAGAAAAGTTCAAACAGGACTCGGTCTGGAGTAAAGTCTGAAAATGTATGAGAGGATTCAGATCCAGCCTACAGGAGCATCTGACTGTGTTTCCTTCAGACCAGGAGGCTGTTTATCCTGCTTCAGGATAGCAGTGCAGAGGGTCACTGATGAGAAAACGACTGTTCATCAGTGGGAACCTGGTAATGAGACGTTCCCTGCGCTGGACGCTGCTTAGCATCGGCTGCAACATAGACCATGCTAACAGCTCTGTGAGGCTCTACTGAGGTACAGCAGTGCTTTGAGCTAAATGCTAAACAAATCTTTTTATTTATTATCTATTTAGCACTGAAGACATCATTTACATTTCACAGCCATCCATCCATCCAGCAGCTGTGGAGACGTTTCACCAAAAAAGCACAAATGTCAACCCTTCAGAGTAAAAGTCAGGAAGACGTCTGGGGAATATTAATGTTACCTCAGGAGGAGGAGGAGGAGGAGGAGGAGGAGAGGTGGTCTGAAGGATGTCTATCAACAGGATCTGATTCATAAAAACAAAAAAAATCTAAAATCAAAGTAAATCCAGGTACAAAGACTCTGGATCATGAAAAATAATCATAGTCCAAACAAAATAAAAGTATCTGGGAAATTAAAGTATTTGGAGCGAGGTCATATGTGTCGGGTTTTAGTAACAGAGACATGACACAGCTGAGATTCAGAGTCATTCAATGGATTCATTTATCCTAAACAGAAGATCTATCTAGAAGAAAAGTAGATCCACCATCATGGAAAATCATGTTTTTGTGAACTCATGAATTCCTGATATCACATGATTCCAGAGTCTGGGAGGATTCCAGGGTAAAGGAATGAGGTGTTCATGTGACAGGAGGAAGAAAACATCACATCATGTTAATCCTGAATGAATGTATTACAAATAATATGAGATTTATAATTCCATCCATTTCCATGTTTTATTGCATATGAATTTCAACAGAATGTCAATAATGTGATGCTGTTGTTGGTAAAAGCTGTGATGACGTCAGCAGTGAGGAGTCAGGAGGATCACAGGAGCATCTGGGAAACAAACCTGGGTTTTCAGTCATGCAGGCACAGCAGAGACATATGTTTCTGTCAGATGGTGTTAGGTTTGATGCTCATAGAAGGCAGGTGCCGTTAGAAGTAGATGTCACAACAGATCTGAATGAAACGGTTGAGGCTGAAACAATCTGCTGACTCCATCCATCACTGGCCTGTTCAGCTTCATTTCTCCACACGTTTAGCTGGAGACTGTGATTTTACCGTGTTTCTGTCTGCTTCACACGCTTCACTCCCCTTCTTTTAAATCATAGCTGCATTTTTAAATTATTTATCTTATTATTTATGACAGGATGGAGCAGTAATGGACTGTTACAAAACAGGGAGGCATGTCTAAACATTTTTAAACACCAGGCAGAGAAAACAGGCAATCACATGTGGAAGATATTTGATTGACATGCAAACATTTTTTCTCTTGTGAAAAGGCAGCTTTGTCCTGTGACGTGTTAAAAACATGCAGAGTTTGGTTTAATATTTCACTCAGCTTCGCTGAAGAGTTTGAACTCAGCTGATCTGATGCAGAACTCTGTGATTCTCCAACCTTAAACCTCATTTATTAGAAATAAAATGAGAAAATGGATGTAAATGTTAATACATTTGACAGAATGTATTAACAACATAAAGTGCAGTAAAGTAGGGTTTTGGTTATGAATGGATGAAGTGATGGAATCTGATCGTCAGATAAATGAACACATGAAAGAGAATCTGGACCGTTTCTTTCTTCTGAACTAAAATCACAAAGACTGAATCTGATTCTTTTAACTTAGTTTTACAAACAAACTGAAACAAATGTTATTATTATTGTTGTTCATGTCTGATAGTTTCAGCTCCTGAATGCATCACTGCCACAGATTCACTCACTGAAATGACAACATACAGGATAATATAGGAGCTAATTAACACAGTTAAAGCATGTCTCTTATTAATAACATGATGCTCTAAATGTGTGATTAATTTGGAAGAACAGGAAACAGCAGGAGGAGGAGATTAATGAGGAGCATCAGGAGGTGGCTGTTTGCTGAATGCATGGGTGGAAGAGATGCTGATCAGATCTCAGAAACGCTGCATTGTGGGATGAACATAAAAATGTTCCTCTTTGTGTAGCCTTGTATGGGATGTTCTGGTGTATCAGTGAGTCGCCATGACAACGCTGCGTACTGGGCTGAACGCTATGCTAAACTAAGCTATGCTAAACTAAGCTATGCTAAACTAAGCTATGCTAAACTAAGCTATGCTAAGCTAAGAAGACTTAACAGTCAGGCTAGCAGATGTGAGGCTTTAATTATAGGCTCAGCACAGCTTTGGCTATAGGCTACATGCTAACATAAAGTCAGGAACATGTTACTGTGGTCTTTGCTTAGCATGATAGCATGTTAAACCTGAAGGATGTTGTCATCCTTAAAGCTATGCTGCTAGCTTGGCTAAAAACTGAGGACAGTCATGAGGTTGTTCTCCACAGAACCTCTGTGTAAAAGCATCAGTTCAGCCTCCATTAGAGACATAAATATTCTACAATACTTCAGATTTATGTACCATGTTCCAGGTTTTTTCTTTAGGATGGTGGAGGATGGGTCTGTGCAGCTGTTACACCAATTTACACATTTATTTTACATCTGATCACTGATTCTGATCCAGGTTTTTGAAGACTAGGATCTTCTCTTTCATTCTTGATAATAGTTTTAAAATAAAAAACAGCCCAGACCGTTATTGGATCATGGTTCCTGGCAGGCCGTTGTCCCAGAGTGCAGGTCACAGATGTGGGACTGTATTAAACATGGTGTCCCACCAGGGACATCCAGAGGTCAAGAAGATTTTGAAATTCAATGAATGTGGCTCCACTTATTCTGCTGAAATTGAATCAGGCCCAGCCGCTTACTTTTACCTTAATTTGATGCTGAGAAGAGAGAGACAGCTACTTCACCTCCAACAAATGTTCAGGAGGTAACAGAGCAGGATGAGTTCACTCCCCTGATTGTATCTGAAGCGCTTTGGGTCTGCAGCCTCTCTGTGATCCAGAAGCTGAGCTGCCTGAAAGCAAACAGACAGATTACAAGGACGACTGGTGTTTCTGCACCGGTGGAGCTTCTGGATGTGGAGGCAGACGACAGTTTTATTGGTTGGTGTCAGACAAATGACTTCATCAGCTTCATCCTGCAGCATAGTCGTGTCTGTTCTCACCAACACGTCTAATAAAGACGCAACAATCAGGTTGTAGGACGAGAACATAAAACAGCTGTGAAGAGATGTTCCTCTCATCCTGTTCATCGGCTGCTTTCCACCGGAGGAGAGTAAGAGATGTAAATGAGGACTTCGGCTTTTTAAGTCGCACACATTGTGTGTTAGGGGAGCGCAGGGCCTCAGCTGTTTGTTGTCCTCTTTAAGGATTACAGAGTTGGGATTGGTCCATAATCCTTCCAACAGTCTGTCTGTCCCTCCCTCCTCCTGACCTCCAGGACAGCGTCCAGCTGGTCTCTGTCCAGGACAGCCTCCACCTCTGGACCTCTGCTCTCACTTGTTGAGGTTTTCCTATATTCCTTTGCTTGTCTTCAGTTCTTCTGTGTATAAACTGCTGTGTGATCCTGATCCTCCTCTGGAGCGCTACAGCTGGTCTCACATGGATCGGAGGACAGACCTCCAGGGAACGTGGCTGCTTATTACCTCTATCTGTGGCTGATCTGAGGTCAGTGACCGCCTCTGGGCAGCAGGTGGACACAATCTGCCTGGTTTTGTTTGCTTTTAATACAAATCTGATTGGATTTTTGTTTATTCCGGGACACAATAATATATTATTCTGCTGCCTTTAGTGGAAGCAATCAGTGATCTGCAGCAAGAGGCCAACAAGGTGGAGTTAGGCTTGTGCAATATTGATGTTCAGTTCAGGCTGTGCTGACCAGCCGTGGAAAAAGCATCCAAACCCTTCCTCTAAGCCAAAGTGAGCAACTACAAGTGAAAATGTGCTTTAAAAATGAGACATATTGTCAACGACTTGTTCTTATTAAGACGTTCTTGTTCTCCCCTTCGTTACGTCACCTTCTTTCAGGAAACACAGAAACACAACGTGTCCAAAATAAGCAGGATGTTGTATCCAAGCAGCTCAAACTCACTTTATGTTTGCTGGGTCCAAACACAACACAGGTCAGACTGTTTTATCTCAACAGACCCCCATAAATAAGATGCATCTTTTTAATGCATCAGTTGAAATATTGTGACTGAAAACAGAATATTCTTCTTTTGTTCATTCCCACCTACAACTTACTGACCTTTACCTCCAAACATAAAGCACCAGACAGCTATTATATGAAATATATAGATTTCATTTTCATCCTTTAGCTTTAGACCCTAAAGTCTGTAAAACCACCAGTGTTTCTGACTCACCAGAAGCTTCAGGGTGTTTTACATTGGTACATATAGTCAGAGTGCTTCAGAAACTATAACTATGCTAATTTGAGCATTTTAAGCATTAATGCACCACAAAGGGGTAAAATGAAAGAGAGCTGCAGTAATAAATATGTTCATATGAATAATGAGTCATATGTTTAATGTTCTAACTGACAAACTACAGAGAATCGTTATCTGCTGGATGTTTAAACACATTAGTCACATCAGCTGTTTGAGACCATAACATGGAAAACATGAAGAAAATCAATGAATTCATGTATTAAAAGCAAAATTACTCACATACCCTAGGAGTAAATAGTAAAATGGAATTTGCTCATATAGTACTTCTAACAAACAAAACCAGATCAAATCCCATCAAAACAGAAAAGAATATTTACTATTTAATATTTTTAATTTACATTCACTACATTTACTTCCTTAACAGAAAACAAACAAACATGAGAAAACAGAGCTAGAAAGAAATCACACTTCACTCCCACATCCTGTGTAGTAAGTGTGGCTAAAGCTAAAGGCTAGGCTAACACAAGCATAGCTGGTCAAAGTTCAGCAAAACTAAAGTCAAATTTTTTAATGTTTTTCGAGCAATGACCCCTCAAAAAAAGTCAGGCCTATGGCACAACTTGCCCCAAGCTAGGGGTAAAATGAGCATGGTGACGGGGTAAATTGGTTTCACAGAGGGGCCCAGATTCACAACTATGCTCAGTTTATGACCTTGTTTTGTAGTTTATGACCTTGTTTTTGATTTTCTGGTACATTAATAAAATTAACCTGACTTGACAAATAGAAAAGTAAATGTATAAAATGGGAATAAAATAAATCTACTTCTCTCCTCAGGTTTGAACCCTCTGAGGTAACATATTGAAGTGTTTAAGTCACTGTGGAGTTTAATAATAAAACTCTGGATTTAACAGTTTTTTTAATGTGTGAAACATGTTTTCTAACTTTAAATCTACATTACAGCTGAATTTAATGTGAAATAAGGATTAAAACTCCTGAATACTGTTGCAGTAGAATAGTGACAACCTGCTTTATTTGAACACATTTATTTGCGTCTGTGTGTGAAACAGTGACAGAAGAGCCCTGTCAGCACAAACAACACCAGCGACGTGCTAATTTATAATAATTGCGGACAGTGATTTGAATCCTGTTTGAATCTGTAAAACTAATCTGCAGAAAATGATGTGTCGTATTCTGATGACAACAGTAATCCTGTGAAAATCAAACCATTTCAAATGTTTGATCTTCTTCCTGTCAGGATAAATGGAGAGAAGCTTCTGGTATATTTTTGGCATGAAGAAGAAAGAAGACAGAATGTAAAATGTTAAAATGACTGCAGAAACATTCGATCTCTGATGTTAATGCGTTTCTGAACCATCAGTCATGAACCATGAAGCTAACAGCTAACAGCTAAGAGCTAAAAGCTCCCCTCTAATGCAAACACAGATAAACATCATGTAAATGTGTTCTTCATCTTTTAAAGGTATCATGCAGCTCCCAGTTCCAGACCAGCTGACAGCATCAGTGGGCGTCGACACATCCGCCATTGGTCTTCAAGGCGGGTCACGTTTCAACATGGCAGCTCAGGCAGCATCACTTAATTGTGTCCTCCATGCAAAGCAGGGGGCAGCGACACATCAGCCGCATCGTCTAATTAACTCCTCACTAGCAAATTATTAATGAAACCCTGTTCTTCAAATCGCTGTGGAAACAAATGACAGATCATTATGATGGTAATTACATGTTGCAGTAATGCAGAAACTGGTCATTAGTGCTCATATTTGATTAAACTTTGTTCCTAAGACCTTGAGACAGATATGGGAGGTTTATTGGTTTCCTCATTAAAATACGCTGCAAAACGTGTCAGTTTGTCCTGAAAAAACACAAATATACATTAGAGAGGTGAGAAATCACAAGAAATAAGTGGCAAACAACTCATAAGCACTTTGAATTAAATAAAAACACTGGCTTGTCAATTCTTCTCTGATCGTTTCTTCATTTGAGAGAAAAGATGATTCTTCATGTTAAGAGTTGTCATCATTATCTTTTCTGTCTAAAAATGAAGAAATCCATGATGAGAGGCAGGATAGTCACAGTTTACCATTCACATTCCACACACAGCCCCAACCTGCAGGAGGATTCGAACCAACAACCTTCTTACTGACGACTGCAAGGTTGCCTCAGAGATGATTCCAATCTGACATCCAATGCTGCAGGGGAATAATAATAATATCAGAAGATAAAATAACCTCAGAAAAGAATGAGAATATATAAAAAAGGCCACGTGACTAATATAACAGTGTTTGAATATTTCTGATAATAAACACCAGTTTAGTTATCAGTTCTGTTCTTAATATGTGAAGAGATGAAAATATAAAATAAGATATTCTCACTTGTTTTTTTACTTGTCACGTCTGAAATTCTGCTAATTCTTTGTTTCAAGTTTATTAAGATTGTTGTGGATAAAATACCTTGAAATGACATAAAAATGATCTAATAAGAAAAACAAGTTGTCAAAAAACAAACAAATATTGGCTTCATTGAAGATGTTTCCGTTCCCTGTGTTTGTTCTTGTTCTAATATCTCTGTGAGGACCAGTTTGGATTATTTACAAGTTTATCCTGGTGATCGTCAGGTTTACATGTAAACTTTATGTCCTGATGCTGGTTTAGAGAAACCAGAGAGTTTGTGTTGATGAGGTAACTTCAGGGTCAGACCTGGGTTCTCCTGCTCCAGAGCTTCTTTTGTTCCTGATGACAGATCAGTGTCTAAAAACAACTACTGATCAGTTAATTCTCTGGAAAAAGGACTTTATTCATAGGAGATCCAGGAGGAGAGGAGGACTCCTGTCTTCTTCTTCTCTTTTTATTCCTGTCAGTCATCCTCCAGACTGATGTCATCCTCCAGACTGATGTCATCCTCCAGAATGATGTCATCCTCCAGAATGATGTCATCCTCCAGAATGATGTCATCCTCCAGAATGATTAAAGTCTTGTCCTTGTTGTTTTTCTCAGACATGAAAGAACAGCTTTGAATGAAATTATTATTTTTACTGATTTGCTCCTAATGAATGAATGAATGAACAGATGGATGAATGGGTTCGATGGATGGATGAATGAAAAAGCAGGAATGCTGGTCCAAAGGAACTATGAGTACCGGCCCATTTCAGGCACTGGTCCCCATATTGAAGCCCCTTTCAGAGCCCAGAATAAATGTGTGGTTAGGATGGAGTCGTGTTCAGATCTTGTAGAACCAGCTGATTGTCAGTGGTTGTGGTCAGTGGTTCCAGGTGTGTGTGTGTTCTATCATCCATGTGTTAAAAACAGACAGACGCTCGTTGTCTTTCTGACAGCTGGATCAGAGATGGAGGAAGAGGAGGGTGGAGGAGCGTTGAGGAGGCTGTGGTCCTGAGCTGCTGGGTCCCTCCTCCTCTGCTGGTTGAGTCTATTTTTAGTGGACCGCTGCCTGAATCCTCTTCCCTCATTTGAGACTCCGACCATCTATTGATTTTGTTCCCCTGCTTTACTTAAGCCCCAGACTCAGTGACACATCCTGGGAAAATTTGAAGGGTACTTTGTCCTGATGTTCAGACGCAGCCGTGTTTCAGATATCATGTTATTATTGCAGATGAATTTCTCAGAGGAGCCTCTAAATCTCCTCTTCCTCTGCTGTCGCCTGCTTTCTGGTGGTAGTTGTCCGAGTTAAGGCCCGAGTTAAGCTTCATTTCCTGCTGACAGACAACAGAGTAATGCATCGCCTGGAGCTTCACTTGATTTATCAAAAGTACCCAAAGAATTCAACAGTTGCTGAAGGAAAAGAGAGAAAGCCTTTAGAAATCTGCTGGACGGATGACTTCGGACTGCTGTCAGCTCCAGAATGATGAATAAAGGCAAAGCAGTGTCCACCGCCATCCCAGCATGCAGAGCAACATGTGTGTCTCTGCTCTAATGAGACGGACTGCAGATTGAATCTTGATCCAAATGACGGCAGAAACATTCAACTGCATTATTTGGTGCCATCCAAGGAAAATACAATAAAATATAACTCAATCAAAAACAGCCGAGAAAAAAGCCATTATTTATCATCACTGAATAAAACATGAATTTCATCCATTTTTTCATCTTTTTAATAATAAATACCTCAGGAAATGCTGACAGCATTCAGTTTGTTTTGTCCATGAGGATCTGATGACATAGTTTGTCAGGTCGACGCCCCGTTAGCTCAACCAATAATTCAGGTATGGAGATGAGTAAAACTCTGTATAAAGGAGATAAAATGACTCCTTATGTCTCCAGGAGCCCAAAGATCAGGATCGACAAGACAACCTGTTATTTATACCCTTCTTAGGCTGAAATCTTCAGTCTTTGTAATAAACTTTTGATCTTGTAGCTTCTGAAGACTCAGTTCAGACTGAATGAAGTCGTTTGTTTGTTTGTTTGTTTGTTTGTTTGTTTGTTTAGGAGAATACTGCTAACCTTAGAGGGTTAGGGTTCACCTGACCTTCCATCAGCATCAGGTT